>NW_006499563.1:250226-264394 GCF_000471905.2 Amborella trichopoda | reverse complement strand
TAAAGAATATAAAATCTTAATTGTTTCATACATAAAGATATAAAATCTTAAGGCTTTATGACACAATTGCATAATGAAGTATAGCCAACAGGTAGTTTGATACTTCAAGAATATTTGGAATACTGAGTGTTTTTTAATCAAAATGACTCCACAAAATCAAATCATTCATAAAAAATGTCTCCCTAACAGTAAAGAATATTGGGAATACAAAAAAAATTTATTGAATATATATATATATATATATATATATATATATATTATATTCTCATATTCATCACAAAAAACATATTTTTATAAATATATATATTATATAACATTAAAAACAATCCTCACAAAAAAAATATCAATTTTATTTTTTATTCAATAAACCCTAAAATCCCGAAAATCCTGAAAATCCCCAAAATTGACCTCCAAATTTTTGTTTTTGTTCTAAAATTCACTCATTTATTTTATGCGATCAATAATCTCACACAAATATTGTTTATATATATTCTCATATTCATCACAAGAAACATATTTTTATAAATATATATATTATACATTAAAAACAATCTTCACAAAAAATATATTAATTTTATTTTTCATTCAATAAACCCTAAAATCCCCAAAATCCCCAAAATCCCCAAAAATGACCACCAAATTTTTATTTTTATTCTAAAATTCGTTCATTTATTTTATGCAATCAATAATCTCACACAACTATTGTTTATATATATTCTCATATTCATCACAAAAAACATATTTTTATAAATATATATATTATACAACATTAAAAACAATCTTCACAAAAAAAAATATTAATTTTATTTTTCATTCAATAAACCCTAAAATCCCCAAAATTGACCTCCAAATTTTTGTTTTTGTTCTAAAATTCGTTCATTTATTTTACGAAATCAATAATCTCACACAAATATTGTGTATATATATTCTCATATTCATTACAAAAAATATATTTTTATAAATATATATATTATATAACATTAAAACAAAAAAACCCTAAATTTCCTAAAATCGAGCTCCAAATAAATTCCAAAAATCAAGCTCCAAAAATACCCTAAATTCCTAAAATCGAGCTCTAAATTTCTTTTTTTGGTTAAAAAATCGATCTTTTATTTATTACAATAAATAATATTGTTCAAATATTGTCTGAAAAATCCTAAAAAAGCTGTAAAATTAAGAAAAAAATTTAAAAAATTTGGGTTCGGGCTTATCTTGTCTGCTTCAATCTCAAAATCGAGCCCCAAATCTCTCCATTTCAATGAAATCAGGAGTCTTGAAATAGATGTATCTCAGTGATCATTAAAATCCCCAACTTTTTATCGAAAAAAACTAAGGAACCAGGCCAAAATCAAACGAATGACGGATTTTTCATAAAAAACTGAAGAACACCAAATAACGAACTAAAAATTCGCCAAAATCGATCAAATCTTGGAGTTTTTTATTCAATATTGATGGATTTATAGAAGATTTGAAGGTATAGTACAATAATTGAGCCAAAAAAAACAAAAAAACAGCAGAAAAAAGCATAAAAAAGCTACAAAAAAATGGCGGATCACGGGTTCTGCCCAAATAACGGGCACTGTTACAAATAAGGCCCGTTATTTGCTCTGGCGCCGTTATTTTGTTATATCACCCGATATAATGCCAAATCAGACAGATTTTATCAAAAATTCGCCTGTTCAAGGCCAAACCGGCCGGTTTTTTAGCCGATTTTTTTCAGGACGATGTATTTTTTTACTAGTACACTAAAACCGGACCTAACCGAAATCGCCACCCTACCGGTAGTGAGCTAACCGACCGGTTCCAGTTCCGATTCTGACCGGACGGGTTTTCAAACACTGAGAGATACAAAATTGATATCTCCTGGAGTTCACATATCTTGGACTATGGGTGTCCGTTGTTTGGATAGCAGCAGGTAAGAGATTTGGAATATTCATGTTCATTGTTTGGATTGCCTTCTCTAGGAAATTCGGAAATTTTACTGTATCCTTAATCTACTTTTTAAATTTTGTCATTCAACATTATGTAACTCTTAATATTGTGGGTAGGTCTGGCCTGCCATGGCCCAAGCTCTACTGATTGCCACCCCCATCATCCATCTCCAATATTCGCTCACAAGATCTCTTTCATAAATTCATATTTCCACCCAAATTTTCCATTTAAGTAGCAATGTTGGGGATAAAAAAAAAAATTAGCACAATAGAATATAATTTTTCCATAAATATTTAATATTTATTAACTTGTGCAGCAGGGGCCATGAGACCAATGCCTTTGCCTCCTCTCTCTCTCTCTCTTGTATGGTTTTTAATCTTTTCCTCTCTCCACTGTGTCGTCTTTGGTCTCCCTTCTGCACCCCGGCCCGGCATGCACAATACCAAGGGTTTCATGATCCAGGGCTTGAGATAAATACAATCCATCCTTAGAGGAGAGATAAATGTGTTCTTGGTGGAGAGAAAAAATTGGTTTAGAGAGAGAAAGTCAGTTTACATAGAGAAGCTTCACTGCTTGTTCTAATTGAGAAAGGCAAGAAATTCAGAAAGGGAAGAAGCTGTGAGGAATTATTCTCTGGTATAGAGAGAGGGAGTTCATATTCTAGGTTTGGAACCAATTTTGGCTTAGAAAGAGAGAGCGAGTTTGGATTTTGGGTTTACAAAGTTTTGGTTTAGAGAAAGATTGGATCATGGATTTCAATAGAATTTTAGTG
The DNA here is from genome assembly GCF_000471905.2 of Amborella trichopoda. Next base: position 261,690 of record NW_006499563.1, on the reverse strand, counting down.
TAAAACTTACCACTCATAGGACACTAGTATAGCATGTGACTGGATTTGGTTAGTAAGCAAATGATCCTAAACCACCAACTATCCTAAACCACCAACCACCAAAGATACCAACTAAGCTGCATAAATAGCTTATAAAGACATCCATAAGAATAACCTCAAGTTTCTCATACATATACCCCCTTTAAAATGCCGTCCCTACTGCAATCACCTCACAGGTAGGGTTGGGGCCGCACACGACCTACGTTGAACGATGCTCGAAAGAAAAAAAAAAAAAAGTATGGCAGTATATAGGAGGGTGTAGGCACTCAACTAGTGATTAAATAGTATGATCTAGAAGATCAACCAAATGAGAATTAGGAGAAAAAAGAGCAAAAGGGGTGGCGGATGTCGGTTCGAGCCCGCTTATCTCCAGCTCGTGATCTTAGCCCATACAAAGGTATATGATAGCACCCATTTTTTCCAATTCGGCAATTCGATCTATGATTTATCATTCATTCATGGACGTTGATTTATTCGTTCATTCAAACAAGAAAAGGCTTACGGTGGATACCTAGGCACCCAGAGACGAGGAAGAGCATAGCAAACGACGAAATGCTTAGGGGAGTTGAAAATATGCATAGATTCGGATATTCCTGAATGGGTCAACCTTTCGAACTGCTGCTGAATCCATGGGCAGGCACGAGACAACCTGGCGAACGGAAACATCTTAGTAGCCAGAGGAAAAGAAAGCAAAAGCAATTCCCGTAGTAGCGGCGAGCGAAATGGGAGCAGTCTAAACTGTGAAAATGGGGTTGTGGGAGAGCAATACACGCGTGATACTACTAGGTGAAGTGCTTGAGTACTGCATCCTAGATGGCGAGAGTCCAGTAAATCATCAAGTGAAAGAGCTCCAAAGAAAAAAGTAGTAGTAAAGGACGAAGAGGTTAAAAAAGTGGGAAATCTAAGAACCAGAAACAACCCACCTAAAGTGCACTCCAACTCTTATAGGGCCGTGATGACCAAGGTAACCCTTTGGGTGCCTTGAATGATTTCCATCCCTACTCTAATAGGGTTGTGATGCTCAAGGAAAAGCACATTGGGCATCACGGCTCTATTAGGGCGGTTAAAAGCATTTTGGGTAAAAAAATACAACGAAAAATTGCGAATGGATGTAAATTTTAGAAATTTTGTATTTTTTAAAATTTTGATTAGAAAAGGATCATCATCATGGTAAAAAAAAATACCGTGAAAAATTGGGAATGGATGTAAATTTTAGAATTTTTTATTAAAAAAAAAAAAATGATCATCATCATCCAAGCCTAGTCCCAAAAAAATTTGAGCACCATCATCCAAGGTTATTTTTTGAATTTTGGTATTTTTTGAAAAATATAAGAATTTTTTTTATAATTTACCAGAAAAATAATAGTACAAATTTGAGCAACATAAATTTCATGTAATAATAGATTACGTTGCCCCCAATCAAACTGACCCTTTTCTTACTCATGCACAAATCTGTCCGACATCGCTATGCACCTCTTCTAGGGGCACTTTAGGAAATTCCAAGCTATGTCAGGGGCATTACAGGGACTAACAGTTAATCCCCACCACCCCTCATCAATACAGACGGTGGATGCGCCGACATATCTGCCAAGGGTAGCATAGTAAAAGGACAAAGTTTATGCGGCAAATGATTTCATGCGCCCGAGGGAGCAAACAGTTCCTTTACTCCCGTGGAAACCATGTCACAACCCCAAACTAAAAATACTTATATAAGAAAAATGTTTATATAAAGGAGAGGCCCTAAACAATCAAATTAAAACGCACCTCAAATATTTATTAGCAAAGGTTTGTTTCAATGTCCAAAAATCTAGATCATCTCACCCTCAAGATGTACCCATATAAAGAGAAATAGATTTTAAGTCTTGGAAATAATTTATCTTGTAATACATTTTGGGATCATCAATTTTTAATACTTTAAGTTGGTAATAGATGTGCTCAATCTATACTATTTTTTAAGCTTTAAATTTTGAGAAAAGTTTATATAAAGCTGAGGCTCTAAACAATCAAATTAGAACCCACCTAAAAAAATTTCACAAGAATAGGTTGTTTTGATGCCCAAATATCTTCTAATTGGTCATCTCGACATCAAGATGCATGGACATGAGAAAAAAAATAGATTTCAAGTTTTGAAAATAGTGTCTCTTGTAATGCATTTTTGGACAGTCACTTTTCAAAATTTTCAAATTTTCATAGCACTATTTTTTAAGCTTTAAATTTTATAGTTAAAGATGGAAATATATTTTAAGGCTTTCACAAAGATTTCCAGTATTGAAACCATATTTCTCGATACTATTTGAAGGTGCGCTTTATTTTAATTGTTTAAAGCCTCAGCCCTATACAAACCGCACCCTTACATAAAAATAGTGATTTTTGGATGGTCTCTAAAATTAACATTTCCCAAGTCTATCTTCCCTAGAGGAAGTACATGTACAATATGATCCTGAGGGAGCATAGAATAAGCCTTTTTTTTTTTGGTCGTTTGAAATCGACAATCAATAAGGTACATCAAAGTAAATTTAAAATAAAAAAGCGGTAGTAAAATCAATAAGGTGCATTAAGGTAATTTTAAAATAAAAAAGGTAGCAAGTAGTAAGGTTAAAAGAAGAAAACGTGGGGGAAGGTTGACTGAGGCGGTTGGGGCCACGCCTGAAGCGCAGTGCGTTCCCAGCCGCAGGAGCTCGGTAACGGAAAACAAACCCAGCCCGTCCCGCCGCCGCGTCAAGCGTAAGAGTGGGGCCAGGGGTACTTTCGTCATTTCCCTCGCAACGGTATTAAAAGGAGGGGGAGGGCGGGCTGGGTGCTCGTCTTCTGCACGAGCTTAAGGTCCATGGAGGCTTAGAGAGAGAAAACATAGACTTTTTAGAGAGAGAAAGAGAGAGTTTATCTCTCTTCTTCTGTTTCTTCTTGTGAAGAAGGCCCCGGAAAAAAAAGAAGATTCTCTGGCGAAAGTTAGAGAGAGAAACTCGTGATGTTTTAAGGGGAGTTTTCGCTGCGAGTTTTTTGAATCGCCTTTTTCCGGCGACCCCTGCCTGAAGATTTTTGTCTTTGGAGGTGAGAGAGATGGCCAACTCGAAGGCTATCAGTCTCGAAGAGATCAAGAACGAGGCCATCGATCTTGTAAGTCCTCTATCTCTCTCTCTCTAATTCTCATCTTTAACTTTTAGTTTTAAAATGAGTATAGATATAATAACATAAACTTGAAAGTAAGTTTGTAATCTTTTAAAAACAATATTTCCTCATCTCGATCTTTATACGCGCTTCTATTTTGAGCTGAATATCCAGGTAGCTTTCATTTCACCTCAATTGGATTCAACGGTCAAGATCCAAAATATCTCTTCTCTTTGACGAGACGAGATTTCAACAGTAGATTGGTTTTTTTTATCGCCATCATCATCCAAGCTTTAACCTAATTATTTGAGGTCGGGTACATGAATTTTTTTTTTTTTTCTTCAATTTCTCAAGGAATTCAATCATTGTTCTTTTCGACCCGAGAATTACATTTTTGTTGATCCAATTACACCGATTCTTAATGAACATGCTCTTATACTTTTTTTTCTTTTTCTTTTCTTTTTTTTTTTTATTTTTTTTTATTTTATTTTATTTTATTTTATTTTATTTAATTTTATTTTTTTCATTTTTTTGCATTTTCAGTTGAAACCCATCTCTCAAACCTTATGAGTTTTCTTCTTCTACGAAATCTATATTTTCTTCATAAGTTGTTTTCTTTTATAGTTGCTTTATTTCATTTCTAATTTTCATATATGGTTGATTTATTGAATTCATTCTCCTTGCATGAACTGTTGCTTCCTAGTTTTTATGATTTGGATATTTTTTGTCAGCTTTTGTGGCGGCTTCACCAGACTTTTCGCATTCCTCCCAAATACGAATTCCAACTTTGACAATTCCACCCCAAACTTATTTTCCAAGAGCAACTTTCTCCTATTTTTCACTGTATTTTCTGATGAAATTATCAACACCACATATTTATGGAGCGCCCATTGATTTTCATTTTCATGATCAATTTAAGGACCATTTATCGGATCGGATATCGACTGCTACTTCGCATTTCCCAAATAAGATGATGTATATATGCATCATCCATTGAAATTGAGCGGTACATGTAAAACGATTTTTACGTATAAAATGTAATTGAAACGGTACAGATTGAATAATTCCTACCAAATTGATGCCTCAAGACTAGGACCGATACTAGGTCTTATTCTCTGGGGTCTCTTGTGGACATAACTTCATGAGAACAAAAAATTTGTATATCTATTTTGTAAAAGGGTATGGTTATCATAAGGTTGCAACTTTAAACAATCCAATTAAGGTTCACCTTCAAATTTTATCATAACATATAATTTTGATTTAAAAGATTCTTAAGATTATCTCAAAATCTAATTTTCTATCTAATTATGAAATTTAAAACTTTAAAAATTGTTAAAATCAAGTAGATCTATAAACATATGAAAATGTTGAAAATAGACTGTCTAGATAATGTGTTGTAAGATGCACAATTTTTGGGACTCAAAATCTTTTTTTCTTTCATAGTCATACATCTTGATATCGAGATGATTAATTAGAGGGTTTTTCAATATTAAAACAACCTTCTCGAATAGATTTTTGAGGTGTATCCGTATTTCTACCTTTTAAAAAAAAGTTTAACCTTATATAAACTTTTTTTTTCACTGAAATACACATAATGACAACAGCATACATGTCTTTTATATTGGAAAAGAATGAATACGATATTATGTAAAAAGGTGTCATAAATAATATTTCGTCGTGGACAAGAAATGGAAGTTTGAGTGAGCAACCTCACTCAACCTATATTCTCTTTTCCTTGCTTTTTTTATCACTCTCACTTGCTTTTTTATCACTCTCACTCTTAAACATTCCAATGGCAAAACGGCTATTTGCATTTACGCTTTTAATAATACTAATCATAATGAGGAGAATTGTTTGGTGCGTCCCAGCCCGCACATGTTACTATAGGGGCTTTGAGATCACGCCATCTATCAAAGAAAGTGTAGTTCTACACCATAAATAATCGCTCCACATAAAAGAATAAAATCAACAATTCAAATATTTTCTCTAAAATATCATATCTATTTTTAAAAATTTATTTATTTTTACATATTAACAACATACATGCTGAAGATTATATATTCCCTAAAAATGAGGATTACATTTTATTTCAAAAATAAATTATTAAAGGGCCTGCATTTCTACATGTGAGTCCGTGGACTCACAGAAACCATGTCGTAATAATAATAATAATAAACGTAAAGCCCCAGACCCACAACTTAGGATGCCCTAACATTTTGGCTTCAAAAATCATGTCAAAGAAAATTTCCCCTGTTTTTCTACCGTGATACTTCTTGCTAAGCATGTTGTCAATGTTTCCAGATTTGGCCGAGTCCAATGAGTTTCGTTGTACACCAATTATATGGCTATATATTATGAGAAAGGATATACTAAGATCATTTATCTTTAGTATAAGGTGGTCACAATTAATTTTGACCATTGGATGTGAAATTGGATGGTTGCATTTATTTCATTGACCAAACTCAAACTTCAAAAGTCTCTAGAACTAACACACCCAAGCTATCAGATTTCATATCGGATGGTTATAATTAAATGCGACCTCTTTGTATCAAAAGTAAACGGTCTCATTATACAATCTCACATATTATAGTATGCCTCTCTTGACTCAAAATGGTCAAATTATATTACATCTCTCTTGACTAAAAATTTTCAAAGGACCAAGTATATGGCTATATATTATAGTATAGTATGTCTCTTTTGACTCAAAGATCATGTCAACCCATGGGCTGATGGAATAGTATAAGTCCAACGATCCAAATTGAATTTAGGCCGATCTAAAGGCCACTATTTTATTTCATATTTAAAATTTATTTTTTATATAAATTCAAATTATATAAAATGTGGGGCCTCCACTCTTCTCATCAAGGCACACCTAATAAAAAAATTTAAAAAATTATTTGTAAAAATTAAATTGACTAAAATACCCTTGAAAATTTTTAGACATGTTTTGGTCTATTTAATTTTATGAAGTATTTGTTTAATTTTTTTATTAGATTCATCTTTTTTTAAGAATATACAGTCAAAATTTAAAGTGATTTGGATTTGTAAAAAAAAAATATTAAAATTCAAATATAAAATTCAATCATGAATATTGGATTGACATAGATTCAATCTGGACCATTGAACATTTGTTGCACCAATTAGGAGCAGGCTGATCTCATACTCTCCCTATATATTAGTTGATGCATTTAAACCGCATCTATATGACATCTTATAAAAATAAAAATTCTTCTCAACTTTTCCTCATGGATTATTACTTCTAAGGGTTTTACTTTTGTTCATGCTAAATTTCAGGAACGTATCCCAATCGAGGAAGTCTTCGAGCTATTGAAATGCAGCAAAGAGGGTTTGTCCTCCGAGGAGGGGGAGCAGCGCCTCCAAATATTTGGCCCAAACAAGTTAGAGGAGAAAAAGGTTGGATCCTTGTCAATTTTTGTGTACTTCTATTCCTGTTTTAGCTTAATAATCCACCGAAAACTTTAACTTTATGTTTAATAGAGCATGGATCCTTGCAATCTTTTTTCTTCTTTTATAGGAATAATAAATCTAAATGATTTTTTTTTTTTCTTTTTCATTTCGTATTTTTTGACATGTTAAGTGGTTCAACCACTTTGACCACTGAGGATAAGGGCCCATACATGTTTCTATTCACCATACGATATATAAAATTAAGTAGGTTCTATTTTAATTTATCCTTTATTTTAAGAATTAGAAATCTTGAACACTCAAGAAAATGAGTAATAGGAATCTTGCACCCTTAAGAATGGGTTCAAGGCTAGATGGTCAGGGTGGCAGGGCACCATAAATTGATGTCTTAAGTTTCATTCTTATTCTTGATGGGGAACTCTTTTCTCACTAAACTATCCCAAAAAATTAAAAAAATAAAATAATAAAAATAAAAATCTTACACCCCTTTAATTGCAAGACCCACTAAGAGACTTGGGTGGAATTCTTGCTTGGTATTCCTACATTTGTTTTGGTGCTTAAGAGGAAAATTGTCAAGTTCTAATGTCAAAAAAGCTTTAAGATGTCACCATTTTAACCATCTTAGACTAAAATTCTTTTCACCTCACTCAATACTGACATTTATGCATGTTCATATAAATTTCAAAGAGGTTTCATAGATAAATTTTCTCATCTCTCATTGATTAACAAAAAAGAAAAAAATTATGGTTTCCTTGTCAGTCCTCACTCAAACTTGGGGTTTTTGGCAAACAGGAAAGCAAGGTTCTCAAGTTTTTGGGTTTCATGTGGAATCCTTTATCATGGGTCATGGAAGTGGCAGCTCTGATGGCAATTGTTCTGGCAAATGGAGGGGTATTTACTACTTTATAATTCTTCCCTGTGATTATATTGCTATGACTTGGAGTTACAGCCATCTGATTTCAGTATTAATATTAAGTAAAGAGATATGACATTAAAACTCAAATTTTGTAATTGGAAATTTGCAGGGGAAGCCACCAGATTGGCAAGACTTTGTGGGCATTGTTGTTCTATTGATCATCAACTCCACCATCAGTTTCATTGAAGAGAACAATGCTGGAAATGCAGCAGCTGCTCTAATGGCTGGTCTTGCTCCAAAAACCAAGGTAAAGTAATTGTTTCCATTTTTTTTTTTTTGAGCAAGTGCAATATTCATTAAGATAATGAAGGGATACAGGAAAGAGAAAAAAGAAAGAAAAGAAGCTCAAAAAGAACAGAAAGAAAAAAGAAAGAGAGAGGTAAACATAAAGTAATTGTTTCCGTTAACACTATAAAAAATAGATGATAAGATTTTCGGAGCTTGATACAAATACCACTGATTCTGTGTGTCATTGGTCGCGCTCAAGGTCAGAAAAATTTCTCAGAGTCTGTGTGGAGAAATGATACACTCCAGTTCCCTGGTAATGCAAAGAGCTTAATTGTATGCAATCCTTAAATATAGACATTATCCACAGTGAATCGTATAGTATAGAACACCCATAATGGTCCGCTTGCAATGACCGATGGTCGGGATTAACTTGATCGAGTGTCAGGAAATATGGATGATCTTCCCCACATGTGATCAGAAACGGAGGGTGGATCCCATTCTGATGGGCACCAAATTCTATTCACTAATGGAGAATACTAGGGAATAGGATTGGGATCGTGGTGGTAGCATAACGATTCCCTTTAGCTAATAGTTTAGAATTCCATGCTCACTGATGCATTCGAAAACCACTGACTCTTACTAAAATAAGTAGGGACCTGTAATCCTGACTGATCTATACTATATTTTTCTATAAAAATTATAAATATTTATGAAAAGTTCAGGAATCCACATGTGGATGCTTGAATGGTGCACAAGCACCTTCCCCACGGTTCAACTCCTAAATGTTTAAATTAGAAGGGAAAAAAATAGACAGTTATATTAACATAATATTTTTAATTTTAATTATTATTTAACGAACTAGATTAACTTGAAATTTAGCATTCACACTTCCCAATTAGGTGCACCTACGCAATAATTTGAGAAAAATAAATAAATTTTTAGTTTTGGAAATAGTGCATCTAGTAACGCATTTTTGGACAGTCAATTTTCAAGATTTTCAAGTTTTCATAGATCTACTCGATCTACACTATTTTTTAAGCTTTAAATTTCATAATTAGAGATAAAAATATATTTTAAAGTGATCACAAAGATTTTTAATATTAAAACCACATTTTTCAATATTATTTGAAAGTAGGCTCTAATTTGATTGTTTAGAGCCTCAGTTCCATACAAACCGCACCCTTTTGTGAATCGTTTAGAGTTTCGCCGCATAACGTGTACTAAGCCCAAACACTTATTGGTTTAGGAATACATCAGCCCACGGACCAGGGTAGGCAGAATATACCATACACCTGTGGTGTATTGGTGGTATATTGATACACTTTCCTTCATTTGCATATATTTGTAGAAAGAAGGCTCATGTAGGATGTTAAGATCATAAAAGGAGATATTTTGTGTTAGGTTTCAAATATGGGGAAAGAAGAACTTCTAATATTGAATTTCTACTGGGATGGTGTACATAATTTACTAGAAACAAAATCAACAACAAATATGAACCAGTATACAAATATGAGAAGTAAAGCATCGAGTACATTACAATAGCACAAAGATTTACGTGGCTTAACCAATGTTGTCAGATTCACTTTGGAATATTTTTTGGTTTGATGAGAAAAATGAAGTAATTCGGTGTTTCAGTCGATTCAGGAAAAGACTTTGGATTTTTTTTAATTTAATATAAATAAATCAGACTTTTATATATAAAAATAATAGAACAAAATTAAAAATAAAAAATACTTTTTATATAGGCATTTTTTTTCTAACCAAAGCAAATTCGAACCTGTCTGAAGGGGCCCGCATCTAACCGAAGCAGCAGCACCACGCTTCTCTTCGCTTCAGTTTATGCCTAAAATCCGAAGGCTTCTGCCTCTTCCGCTGAAGCGAAGCTTATTTGATAACATTAAGTTTAACCCAAAAAGCTGCATACACGACAAACAAATCTACTATACTGATGAGAGTTACATCACAAATGAGCGACCCTTTTAGACCCCCTCTCTCGACTGACATCATTCACTAATCTTCTATGATTGACATCATTCACTGAAATATATCAGTCCAACTAGATTATGACTGACATCATTCACTTATATAAAGCCCTACTTATGGTAGGATTTATGGGGTGGTGCTGTTGCCTATCACCATCTCTCGTCATTGTAACATCCATTATAGAGCTATATAATATCTTCCTTTTTGTCAAATAAATTTATTTGTTATTTTTGTTGATGAAGATCATGTTAACCATCATATTTTGCCAACTCAAACAAAACAATCTCATATTTTGCCATGTGCTTTTCTTTGAATGAATGCACAAACTCCTAGTCTTGTGCTGAACAATAAGCTCTAATCCACTTTTTAGTTTTCAAAACCCCTCTTATATTAAGAAATACGAACCCCTAATATCAGGCTCCCTCTAAGATTCTATATTTAACTGATTAGAACCAAATGAGCGAGACTACAAACAATAATACAAGCATGAGAAATAAAGCATGAAAAACACATATACCACAAAAATACAAAGATTTACATGGTGATTTTACGTATCACCATCTCTAACATTCATATTACTTGCTTTTCCCTTGGGCACAAAGGGGACCTTCAGTTGGTTAGGCCCATGGGAGCTGAATTGGGCAGGTTGACTCGAGTCATCCCATCTAAAAATTACAAGTTATACTGCACTATAAGCTTTGTTGAAAACAACTTTCTAGCATCATCTCAACTACCCGATGATCTAAAATTACAAGTTATACTGCACTATAAGCTTTGTTGAAAACAACTTTCTAGCATCATCTCAACTGTTGATGTTAAAAATCAATTTGCCAAGGCTCAGTAATGATGTGATAGTTTAACAGGTTCTTAGAGATGGGAGGTGGAGTGAGCAAGAGGCTGCTATCTTGGTGCCTGGTGATGTTATAAGCATAAAGTTGGGAGACATTGTACCAGCTGATGCTCGTCTTTTGGTGGGCGATCCATTAAAGATCGATCAGTCAGCCTTGACTGGTGAGTCGCTTCCGGTTACTAAGCATCCTGGCGAAGAGGTGTTCTCTGGTTCCACTTGCAAGCAAGGTGAAATCGAAGCCATTGTCATTGCTACTGGTGTCCACACATTCTTTGGGAAGGCTGCACATCTCGTCGACTCTACTAACCAAGTTGGTCACTTCCAAAAGGTGAGATGAAGTATATAAAACTACTAATATAAATTTAAATGGGTTTTATGAAATTGTTTTGGGACCGAGCATATCGTTTGACTGAGGGTATGAACCTCAATAGAGCAGAATGGCTGAAGTATTATTATTTCTACACCCATAATTACTTTAATGAAACAACATGTAAAAAACTATAGGAGGAAAGAATGTTAATATCAATTTGTATTGGGAATTTCAGGTTCTTACAGCAATTGGCAACTTTTGTATCTGCTCAATTGCTTTGGGAATGTTGGTGGAGATCATAGTAATGTACCCAATTCAGCGTAGGAAGTACAGGGATGGAATTGACAATCTCCTTGTCCTCCTTATTGGTGGAATCCCCATTGCCATGCCCACTGTGCTCTCTGTTACCATGGCCATTGGTTCCCACAGGCTCTCAGAGCAAGGTGCCATCACCAAGAGGATGACTGCCATTGAGGAGATGGCCGGCATGGATGTCCTTTGCAGTGATAAGACTGGAACCCTCACCCTTAACAAGCTTACTGTCGACAAGACCTTGATCGAGGTAATCCTCGTTTACATTACCTCTCTCTCTCTCTCTCTTCTA
>NW_006499563.1:212532-250058 GCF_000471905.2 Amborella trichopoda | reverse complement strand
CGTACGTAGTACGTACTACGTACGTACCGTACCTACCTACGTACTACGTACTACGTACGTACGTACGTACTACGTACGTACGTACGTACGTCTACTCTACTCTCTCTCTCTCTCTCTCTCTCTCTCTCTCTCTCTCTCTCTCTCTCTCTCTCTCCCTTTGACAGAGATCATCTTGGCTAAATAAAATATGGGTAACAGGTGTTCGCAAAGGGCGTGGACAGGGATAAGGTAGTGCTGCTTGCAGCGAGGGCATCGAGGGTTGAGAACCAGGATGCCATTGACACTGCAATCGTCAACATGTTGGCTGACCCCCAGGAGGTAAGCTTCAACTGTGTTATTATACACCAAGAAGAAACTCTTGAGATTAGATAAGAAGGAATGCAATGCTCAGAGAGTGAGGAAATTTAAAAATGCATGGTCTTGCGCAGGCCCGGGCAGGCATACAGGAGGTGCATTTCTTGCCATTCAACCCTGTGGACAAGCGCACCGCCATCACCTACATCGAGTCTGATGGTTCTTGGCATCGTGCTAGCAAGGGCGCACCAGAGCAGGTGAGACATTTTCACATTTCCATCAATTAGCTTCAGGTTTTGTTTGATTCATCTTCGGATCCTAAACTAGAATTCAGGATACAGTAGAAGGTGATTTTATTTATGGGAAATTCATCAAAATACATCTCACATTTCAACTATTTAACATTCTATCCTTTTTCTACTATTCCAAATCCAAATCATGTGTATATCAACTACTTAATCTCATAGGTGTGTTTTGACAAATTTCCTTTCGTTTATTTTAGGTAGTTCAACAGTAGGGATTGAACTTGTTGGGATGTTTGGGAGGGTGTTTAGCTTAAGAATTTGACATAATTTACTGAAATTCATATTTGTTTATATTGAAAAACAATAATACAGATTGTGGATTTGTGCAACCTGAGAGAGGATGCCAGGAAAAAGGTTCACTCCATCATTGACAAATACGCCGATCGTGGGCTTCGTTCTTTGGCTGTTGCCAGACAGGTCATTGCTCTCCCTTCTTGTTATCATGGATGTGTGTGCGTCAGAGAGAGCTGAATTGTCTTTGATGGATGATTCAGGTGGTGCCAGAGGCGACAAAAGAGAGTGCGGGGCGGCCATGGGAGTTTGTAGCAGTGTTACCTCTCTTTGATCCCCCAAGGCATGACAGTGCAGAGACCATCAGGAGGGCTCTCCACTTAGGTGTGAATGTGAAGATGATCACAGGTGACCAGCTCGCCATTGCCAAGGAGACGGGACGAAGGCTGGGAATGGGCACCAACATGTACCCTTCCTCCTCCCTCCTCGGCCAGAGTAGGGATGAATCAGTTTCTGGCCTCCCCGTTGACGAGCTCATCGAGAAAGCCGATGGTTTTGCTGGAGTTTTTCCTGGTAATCCCCAAATATTTATTAATCTCTCTCAAAAACTAACTCATGTATTTCCTAGTTATTTAATTCATATTTCGGGTCTTGGTTAACATAAAAATTGTAACATAAATTCTCAAAAACTTTCACACATGTGCTTATAGGAACTAAATCAGAGTACACATTTTTGGGTTTATTTTTAAACTCCATAACTACAACCACTAACTAATTTAACACCAAGTGCACCTATGATTAGACAATGGCTTTTGGGTTTTCAATTATGAACTATGAAGATGTGCAAATATGAACAGACAAAGGCTTTTGGATTTTTTATTCTAACCTATGAAAATGTGCAAACATGAAAAGACAATGGCTTTTGGTTTTCAACTCTCAACTATGAAGATCTGAATAAACAATGGCTTTTAGGTTTTGATTCTAACCTATGAAGGATATCATGGACTGATAAATAGCTCCTCTCTCTCTCACACACACACAGAGCACAAGTATGAGATTGTGAGGAAGCTGCAGGAGAGGAAGCACATATGTGGTATGACAGGTGATGGCGTGAACGATGCCCCAGCCTTGAAGAAAGCCGACATTGGTATCGCCGTTGCTGATGCTACCGATGCTGCTAGAAGTGCCTCTGACATCGTCCTCACTGAGCCTGGTCTCAGTGTTATTGTGAGTGCCGTTCTCACCAGCAGAGCCATCTTCCAGAGGATGAAGAACTACACGGTATCCTTATTCTCTCTCTTATTCCTTAATCAATTATACTGAATCTTTTTTTCTCAATCCATCCCTGTTATTCTTTTGCTTGTGTTTTCTCTCCTTTTTGAAACACCGGCTTATTTTTTTACAGATCTATGCAGTGTCTATCACCATTCGTATTGTGGTAAGTTCTGACTTCTGAAATTGTGCTATTGTCCATTTTGTTTATGAATGTTTTGGTTCTGGTTTTTCTTTTCCCTTGTGTTTGTGCTATAATTTTGGGAGAAATATGGCAGTTGGGTTTCATGTTGATCGCTCTCATCTGGGAGTTCGACTTCTCTCCTTTCATGGTTCTCATAATCGCGATCCTCAACGACGGTAAGAGGAATCATCTCATCCATCCATTGTTCATATTGAGAAAATCAAACTGTTTGCTCATGTGAGACTCATAGTAATGTGAATGTGGTGGTGATACAGGGACAATCATGACAATCTCAAAGGACAGGGTGAAGCCATCGCCAATGCCAGATAGCTGGAAGTTGAAGGAGATCTTTGCAATGGGGGTGGTGCTCGGGACTTACCTCGCCGTCATGACTGTGGTCTTTTTCTGGGTGGTGCACAAGACTGACTTCTTCTCGGTACGCCACGCTACACCACCCCACCTAGAGAGAGAGATTGGCAGATACTAGCTGAGATAGGGAGGGAGAGTAGAAAGGAAGAGCATATGTGGTCACATAGAGGAACGTGAGGAAGGGCATATGTTTGTGTGCCTTAACCTGTTAGAGAGAAATAGAGCATCTGTGTTTGAGTTAATATGCTGTTTCTTTTTTGTATAGATATAGCAGAAAATTTTATTTAGGGATTGTATACCATGAGACCATTTATCTTCATTACAAGGAGCTTATAATTATTCTTGAGATCTCAAATTGAATAGCTTACGGCGTCATGAAGTTCGAGAATTTTTCTTTCTTGAACTTTAAGTCTAATCAATAACGCTCTTACAACTATCTGATTTGACAATTGATGGACAAGAGTAATTATGGCATCCTTATGCTAAACGTAAATGGTCTCTTTATATACTTTTTTTATATATTATTAAAAGCATTAAAGTCTATTTCAAATAGTTAAAAAATTGTATACTGTAAGACCATTTACTTAACCATTTTATTTTTGAGTTTGCACCTAGTCAATGACACAATCCTAGCACTACCCTTTCACATCTAATGGTGGGTATTTATTATAACTTATTATTAAATTATATGTACTTGTTTAAGATTCCCAATCTTGAGTCGAGGAAATCTACGCATTTTTTAAGATATTTTTCCGGGGGTACCTAAGTGAAACAAAAATTAAAAAGTAAATCTTCCAATGTGATGTTGTGGTGGTGGTGGTCGTGGTGCTTGTGTGCAGGATGTGTTTGGAGTCCGCTCAATCAAGGATAGCCAAACGGAGCTGACAACAGCGCTGTACTTGCAAGTCAGCATCGTGAGCCAGGCCCTCATCTTTGTCACCCGATCAAGGAGCTTGTCCTTCACTGAGCGCCCTGGCCTCTTGCTGCTGTTTGCCTTTGCCGTCGCTCAGCTCATCGCCACCCTCATTGCCGTCTATGCAAACTGGGGCTTCGCAAGGATTTCTGGCATTGGGTGGGGTTGGGCTGGTGTCATTTGGCTCTACTCCATTATCACCTATTCCCCTCTCGACATCTTCAAATTCATAGTTCGCTATGCTCTCAGTGGCAAGGCATGGGACACTCTCCTCCAAAACAAGGTATGTACCCCCTTCTCTCTTTATATCTATATGTTTTCTCTCTCTATCCGTGCCTCTCTAGCTCTTTCCCATCCTTTATTTGTGATCTGCTTTCTTTGATCTCTCCCTTGTTTGCTTGAAAATATGATGGAGAAAACATACAAAGTTGGCTAAACTTTTATATTCTCGTATTCTCTCTGCTTGCATGGTACTTTTCCAATTAGAATTTTCCTATTATGTAGATGTAGGCAACTTGAAATTGCCTAATCATATAAATTCTGGTCTTTCTCTCTTTTAATTTTGTATTATTTTCCTTTCCTTTTTATATTTTCTCAAACCTTGATTTTTGTCCTCTACATAAGGATTTTTTCTTGAGAATACTCATTTCATATTTTTGGCACTTACTAACTACAATATATAACCAAACTATATGAATTATAAGTGGGTTTACATCGTAAGAGTGGTTTGTTGGATGGGTTGATGTTTTGGATGGGCAGACTGCTTTCACATCAAAGAAGGATTATGGAAAGGGTGAAAGAGAGGCGCAGTGGGCACTTGCCCAGCGCACCCTCCACGGCCTGCAGCCCCCGGAGTCGTCGCAAATCTTCAACGACAAGACCAACTACAGGGAGCTCACCGAGCTTGCCGAGCAAGCCAAGCGTCGTGCTGAAGTTGCTAGGTCTGGCCCATCCCCCTATCGCTTTCACTCTCTTCCTCTCTGAAAAAAGGGCATACAACTCCTTATATTCGGGAAAGTGGTTGGGTTCGTGGTGGTAGCACCCCCGCACCCTACTCACCTTCCCCATTGGATTACCCAAAAGACAAAAAACACATTGAATTACCCAAAGAGAAAACAAAAAAAACAAAAAAAATCGTTCTACCTTAACAGTCAAAGTTGCTCAGTTTTTCTCTCTTGAGTGCTAAAACACCATCATAATGCAGTTCTTTCTCTCTAAAGGGCATTCAAAGTTGCTCAGTTTCTGTTTCTTGAGTGCTAAATCACTATCATAATGCAGTCTCTTTCTCTCTAAAGGGCATTCAACTCTTTCTATCTTAGGTGAGGTTTGTACAGGTGCCTATCTTATGCTGTATATGTAAGGCACACGTTTAAATTCTGTTGGAAGATATAGTTCAAATTTTATTATGGGTTGAAGATTCATGTTAAACCCTATTGTGAAATTTAAATTTCCAAAAATGATACAGATCAAGTTGATCTATAAACCCATGAGAATCTAAAAAACCAGACGGTCTAGATAACTTATTACAACATGTACTACTTTTAAGATTGGAAATTATTATTTTTTAAAATAATACATAAATCTCAAGATCAAGATGATTAATTAGAAGATTTTCCAACTTCAAAACACTATTTTTTATCAGATTTTTGAGGTGCACCTTACGTCTATAGTACTAGAAGTACTGGGTTACAACCTCTAACTTTTTCCTTCTATCTTAATGCTCTCTCTCTCTCTCTCTAGTGCTAAAATTATCATAATCCAGTCTCTCTCTCTCTTAAAACAAAGCTATGACCTTTATCTCTTTTTGATGCAAGTTTCTCTATCTATGTTCAATTACTATGCTTGTATTTCAAATAAGAAAGTAAATAATAGCAAACTGTTTTCTGTGGTGGTGTTATGGGCAGGCTTCGAGAACTACATACACTAAAAGGGCATGTGGAATCTGTGGTGAAGTTGAAGGGTCTGGACATCGAGACCATCCAACAACATTATACTGTTTAAGAGAGAGATGTCACTTACTCACCAAAATCAAGCAAGAGAGAGAGACAAATGGGAATTGTGAGGGACCTAGAAGTTGGGGGAGTTTGTGTTTGTATTCATGTGTTTTTTTTTTTTTCTCTCTTAATATTAAACTTTTTTCTTTGAATTTTTGGAAGGCTATTTGTATTTTTGTGTTCTCATTTTTTTTTCTCTCTCTCTACATATTAACCATTTTTGTTTAGGCAGAAGGGTTTGTAAGTTGAGAATAATTTTCTATAATGGCATCCTTTTCTCGGCTTTTAAGTCGTCAATGGGGTAAATATAAAACACGCTATTCTATTTGTTTTGCTTTTGTTTTTTTTTATTTTTTTTATTTTTTTATTTTTTTTATTTTTTTTATTTTTTTTATTTTTTTTATTTTTATTTTTTTACAAATAGCAAAACTTATTATTAATAGAAAAGGCTAGGGGAAAACACGCTACTTGTTTAAGTGAAATTATTAGTTGTGATTACCCCTCCATGCTCTCTCGCTCAACTTTAGCATGTATCTCTACTTTTCCCATTCTCTCGAGTTCAAAGCATCCATCGGCTTCATATACACTAGTGATGTGTGCACGTACGTTGTACGTATATTAAATACTAGTCACAAAAATAAATTTTCAATCTTAAACTGGCATATTTGATTATAGAGAGAGTTATAGAAAAAGGAAAGTGTAGAAAAAATTGAGAAAGAAAAGGTAAGAAGAGAGAAAGAAAAATACAGTTTTACGTGGTATGGTCTCTTGTACCTACATCTATGGTCAAAGGGCTTTTCAGTCGTGCCCATTATTTTATTCATCGAGTATTAAATAGAAAATACAAGATAACAACTAAAAAGAAATTGATATCCCCAAATATTTCCCAAATATAAAATCATGATATTTTTCACATCTAGTTATCCAAAATATGAGATTTGGATAACTATATTATCTGTGTATCATTTTTCAGTAATTAGCTGTACACGGATATATTTCAACACTCCCCCTCAAGTTGGTAAGCTGACAGCTATCAAGCCTAACTTGCCTAATGTTTCTTGAAACTGTATTTAGCTTGTGGCCTTTGTAAGGATATCAGCAAGTTGATTTTTTCTTCTGACAAATGGAGTAGTAATTTTCTTGGCTTGAACATTCTCTCTCACAAAAGACAATATGTCTCTATGTGCTTAGTCTGTTTATGAAATACGGGATTTGATGCGATATGTATAGCAGCTTGGAAGTCACAGTTCATAATCATTAGACGCAAAATATTGAAACCCATATCTTTGAGAAGAAATTTTACCCAAATTAATTCGCAGGTTGTAGTTGTCATGGCTCTATATTCGACCTCTGCACTAGATTGAGCAACCACCGATTGTTTCTTACTTTTACAAGTTACCCCTACAAATGTAAAATATCCTATGGTGGATCTTCTATCTGTAGAACTACTTTCCCAATCAGCATCAGAAAAGGCAATAATATTAGTATGACCATTCTTTTTCATTAAAATTGCTTTCCCGAGCAATGCCTTAAGGTACCTTAAAATTCGATTGACAGCTTGCAGATGAGCAATTTTTGGAGAGTGCATGAATTGACTTACCATATTGACCGCCTAAGCAATATCAGGTCTAGTAACAGTGAGACATATAAGTCGACCAACCAAACTTTGAAACATCCCAATATCTTCCTTGCTTGAGTCGATGTTGGCTTTATAATTTGTCTCAATTGGAGTATCAATAGGTTTACAACCTATCTTGCCAGTTTCGCGCAAAAAGTCTAAAACATATTTCCTTTGGGAAATAAAAATTCCTTTGTTAAAGTATGCAACCTCAATTCCAAGAAAATATTTAAGTTTTCCCCAATCTTTAATATCAGACTTCGTATAAAGGTAATCTTTCAATTTTGTTATGGCATTTGAATCATTTCATGTTATAACTCATCAACATAGATAAGGACAATAATATTCTAGGATTGCCTTCTTTTACAAACATGAATGAATCAACATTACTCTGAGAAAACCCAATATCAACAAGAGCTTGACTTAACTTTGCAAACCATGCCGCGGGAGACTATTTAAGGCCACAAATTGCGCCCCTGAGCCTGCAAGCCTTTTGTTGCCTTCTTGAGGATGACCAGGTGGAAGTTTCATGTAAACTTCTTCTTCCAAATCTCCGTGCAAGAAGGCATTTTTTATATCTAATTGATATAAAGGCCGATTATTGTTGGCAGCGATAGACACTAAAGCCCTGACAGTATTCCTGTTGTCCACAAGAGTAAAGGTTTCATTGTAGTCAACACCATACATTTGAGTGAATCCCTTTGCAACAAGTCTCGCCTTGTATCTCTCAATAGTTCCATCACTTTTGTATTTTGTTTTGTAGACCCGACCCGCTTACATCCAACTGGTTTTTTCTCTTTAGGAAGAATAACAACATCCCAAGTATGATTTTTCTTTAAAGCAACAAGTTCATCTTTCATTGCAATCCTCCATACTGCATTTAAATTAGCTTCCTCGAAGCTAGTGGATTCTTAGTTGAGGAACTTTTGATCAAAAAACACAATATTTAGGAGTTAATTTCTTAGAATCCATCTGTTTTTCAATAGGTAACTAATTTTGTGATTGCTTTCCTTGACATGATATGTATAATAATCCTTTAGACCCTGAGGAAGTTGACTAATACGACTAGATCGTCTTGGCTGAAAGTCTTGAGGAATTATTCCCCTTGATATTCATTTGAATGAACATCCTTATTGGAGTCTTGTGGTGCTTCAAGAATAGATTCTTGAGGTATTTCTTGACTTGGAGTAATACTCTTAATGATTTCAACTTTGGAATCAAGACCATCTAATTTTTAGAGATCTTCGGTAGAGATTGTCTTACTAATCTCCCCCTTAAGCTTATCAATTTGAAAATAAAGAATGTGTTCATTGAATTCAACATTCCGTGAACTATAATTCGCCTAGTTTTTTGGTCACCTTCTTGGTAGGTGAGAATATCCCATTAATAGACATTTAATGGATCGTTTAACAAGTTTGTCTCCATAATTTTTCTGATAAATGTACAAAGCATTCACAACCAAATATCTTTAAATGATGAATAGTAGGAGAGCAACCATGCAACATTTCATAGGGGCTTCTATTATCCAATATTCTAGTCGGCAGTCGATTTGTAAGATGACAAGCTGTAAGAATCCCCTCAGACCAGTATGATTTAGGAACATTCATTTGAAAAACATTTATTTGAAAAGGTAAGGCACATGTTACTTCAAGAAGATGCATGTTTTTCCTCTCAACAATTCTATTTTGTTGAGGGGTTTCTACACCTGACATCTGATGAATAACCCCATGATCCATCAAATATGATTTGTTTGTATATTTTGTGCTATTGTCAGTTCTGAAAATTTTCACCTTAGCAACAAATTGATTTTTTATCATGGCATGGAATTCCTTAAAGGCAATGAAGACATCACTCTTAAACTTCAATAGATAAATCTAAACATAATTAGTTATATCATCGATAAAAGAAAAGCACATATCTAAAACCAGAAAAAAAAGCCTAATGGAGCAAGTCCTCATAAGTCTGAATAATTGATATCAAAATTATTATTATTGATTCTATCATAATTTTAAAATGGAAATATGGTATGTTTAGTGTACCGACAGACCTCACAAGATGCAAAGGATGCATCAATACTAGAGACCGATTGCTTTATAATCTGCAATGCCGTGTATTGTCCTCGAATTGCACTTTTCCTGCAAAAACATTTTTTGAGTTTTGATCCAATAGGTACAACCCATGTGATACTAGTGTTCTTCCCATATACCTGATTCTGAAAAACCACACTGGCAACAGAAAAAATAACCAAGCAATTATAGCCTTTGTGATTTGACTAACTGACAAAATATTTGAAAGGAAAAAAAGAATATATAAAACTTCAAATGGCTTATCCTTAGAAAGAAAAAAAAAAAAGGTAATATTTCCTACTCCACAAACTGGTACCATGACACATAACTCATTGAAGACATGTGTTCAAACCCTTCGAGTCCTTCACAATGGCTAGTCATATGATCTGTAGCTTCAGCATCAATAATCCAAGTATAACAATGTTTAGAGGATAAGAGAGAAGAAAAATTACCTTGAGTAGTAAGCGGTATCTCTGAAGAGAAAGCAATATTTGTCTTCCCAATTTGGTTAAGTAACTCTTTTAACTTATCAACAGAGAGGAGCATCTCACTTTGAAGAACTTGAGCAACACGTTTCCCCCTACCAGGGGATTTTCTATAGAGAACCCAACACCTTTCTCTAGTGTTTTCCAACTTTTTTCAATGAGTACACTTAGGTCGACCATGACCACGAATCTCGAATATGTCATTGGTAGTAATAATTTTTTTTTGTTTTT
This sequence comes from Amborella trichopoda, assembly GCF_000471905.2. The sequence goes on along the minus strand of NW_006499563.1, from coordinate 240,096 downwards.
GATACTCAATAAGAAAGATTGATTTTTCAATATTGTCGTTGAGATCTTCCTTTTTAATAATAGGTACATAATCTTGTGTTATGTGTGTGAAAGCAAATTAGACGTGTGGGAGTTTTATTTAACTTTTTTTTCTTTTATTTTGGGCAATTGGATTACATCTAATGTGGTGTTGTAGGAACTTTACTATTTTAAAGTAATTAAAAGCCTTTTGTTTAGAGAGTGAAAGAGTGAGAAAAAGATAGAGAGATTGGGTTGCAATTGAGTTTTCTCTTGAGGGCTTAGTATGCTCTGTTTTAGAGAAAAAAATTGAGCAAAAGGCTTGAACTCCATTTTGGGTTTGTTGTGTGTCATGTTTTCGTGAGAGAAAGTGTTAAAGAGAACTCATTTTTTGATGTTCTTGGTGCCTTGTTTTTGGACTCTATTTAGAGTGAGAATGGCTGCTGGAAATTGATATTTTAAGCTCGATTTCAATTTGTAATCTTCCCAAATCATTAAATAAAGTCTCGTGTCATTCTCTCGTAGATATAGGTCACGATTTGTAACCAAACCATGTTAAATCTTTGTGCCATGTAGATTGAATGTTGCTGGATATTTCATTCCATATTCTTGCTTTGATATTGTGTAATTTCAATTGCTTGTTTATATTGATATGAATACACAATAACTGTGAATATTATAAACCCTTGTTGTTTTCACCAATTGATCCCAAAACCTTACGCCTAGTTTCTTCTTTCTGAATAGTGGCACATGGAGAAGTATAGGAAGGAAATTCAGAAACCATTAAGATTTGACTTCTAATAGCCTCATACTCAAGAGCAAGGCCAACCAACATAGCAAAGGTTTTATCTTGTTCAACTTCTCTTATTCTGCTAAAATAGTTATTGGAGTATATTGGGACAACTCATCCCACATGCCTCCAAGCATTCCAATATACTCACTAAATGGAATCCTATGGTGATTGGACTTCTAAAAGGAATATAATTAAGTCAAACGTTATTTGATATTTTTCATATTTTCTATTTGATGGGATAAAGGTTTAGAAAGCTGAATGATAAGATTCTAACACATTCATTTAAATCATGATGGTTGATTTAAATAATTGATTGCTCAGATCTCTCACCCCACAGGTCTCTTAATATCAATAAGTCTAAATCAATCTAGGCTATTCCAAATGAAACTTGATTCCCTTGAAAAAACCATAAATTGGGGCCTCCTCACCTTTCATTATCAACATTAGATCTCTCTCTTCTCTCTCTGATCACTTCTAAGGTGGCATGCCTCTCCCCTAGGGTTTCTCTATCTCTCTCTCATCCAAGATCTCATCTCCATATAAGAGATCAAAAATAGGGGCACACCCCCATATAAGAGATCAAAAATACGGGCACGCCCCATTCATATGTTCTAAAGCATTGAAGGTATATATTCTAAGGCATTGAGGTTTTGATCTAAAGTTCTATGCTATCAAATTTTATGTCATTAGAGGAGGAGACCAGTGTGGGGTGTACTAAGTCCAGTTGAGATAATCATCGGACATCTTACCAAGTAGTTTGGAGTATTTTATTTATTATGCTTTCTTATTCCCATAAAACATTGTGAGCCGGTTCGCACAATAACTTGCCCGGTTCTTCGAGTGATGATGTTGGTTCTTCGAGTCATGATGTCGGTTCTTCGGGTCATGACGTGTCCATACGTCAGTGGAGGAGGAGACCAATGTGGGGTATACTAAGTCCAGCTGAGATAATCATCGGACATCTTACCAAGCAGTTTGGAGTATTTTATTTATTATGCTTCTTATTCCCATAAAACATTATGAGCTGATTCGCACAATAACTCGCCCGGTTCTTCGAGTCATGACGTCGGTTCTTCTCGTCATGACGTCAGGGACCTGCAGTCAAGGGCATTTTTATAAAATTTAGGGAATTTCGAGGCCAAAGGACCCGCAGCACGTTTCGCCCGGCCCTAAGTTCTTCACGCACGTGTGCTCATGATCCACACGCTTCGTGTAATTTCATTGCTTCACACGCGCTACAAAGAATGAGTACAAAGAACTATTTATGCATATAAATTTGCTTCCCTCCCTTCGATGTGGGACAATGTGAATCGGTAATACCTTAAAATGTTCATATATTATATATTTTGTTAACTGTTCTATAAACACTAAGTTGCAAATGCCTTACTAGTTGTTGCACGTTCTCAATGTGAGACAGACGCGGGTTCAATTCTTGAGTTGGTTTTTTTTTCCTTTTTTTTTTTCTCAAATTATTTTCTTATCCAAAAAATAAAAGGTTTTTATCAATTTCGCTTTTTGTCAAATTTTTTCTTCTCAATAAAATAAAAAGTTTCGTATAAAAACCATGAAATTTTTTGACAAATTTTTTTCTTATAAAAAAAATTCAAGGATTTTTCTAAAAAAATAAAAATAAAAAGTTTTTATCAATTTCTCTTTTTGTTTTTTTTGTCAACATATTTTCTTATCCAAAAAATAAAAGGTTTTTATCAATTTCGCTTTTTGTCAAATTTTTTTCTAATCGATAAAATAAAAATTTTTCGTATAAAAACAATGAAATTTTTTGTCAAATTTTTTTCTTATATAAAAATTAAAGGCATTTTTTTAAAAATAAAAATAAAAGGTTTTTATCAATTGCTCTTTTTGTCATTTTTTTTTATTATTATCTACAAAATAAGAAGTTTCGTATAAAAAAAAAATGAAAAGTTCTTATCAATTTTTTTTCTTGTCAAAAAATAAAATAAAATAAAAGGTTATTGTAAAAAAAATATAAAGTTATTATAAAAAAAATTACAAGTATTTTTGTCAAAAAAACTCATTTCTTATTTTTGTTAAAACAAGCTCATATTTTTGTCAAAAAAACTCATTTCTTATTTTTTTAAAAAAATACAACAAGTATTTTTATTAAAATAAGTTCATACAGAGAAAAAAACTTAATATTCATATATTGATGAAAAAAATAAAAATTAATAACGTAGTATCCTGATTTCTTATTGGATTCTTAAAAAACAACATTTATATAATGAATTTTAATATTTTTTTTAGATTTTTTTAAAGCTTAATCCAACCGATTTGGCTGATTTTCGATCCGGATCATCGATTCATAGATCCATATGGGTTTTTGGGGTACCCGATCTAAGTCACCTATCCGTTTTTTAATCCATTGGTCTTATTTATTGAATAAAAGTAGTTATAATTAATGGTAGCAAGTGAAAACCACTTTTGATTATACATTTGTTTATTTCAATTAAGTGTTATTGTACTTGAACTTTTGTAATTGATCTAATCGGAGAAAAAGAAAATTGAAATCTACACTTTGGTAGATCCCCTTGTCCAACTTTTATAGAAGCAACGAATCGATCCACCATAAAGGTGAAGCCCGATATCAAGTGACCTCTAAATATGAATTGTCTAATTGTAGATCCACAAAATCCGTTTCTCGTGTTTGATCACATCCCACCCTATTGCCATGAAGATAATGTTTCGGGTGATAGGATTAACTCAAAATTCCAGGGTAAGTAAATTGAATTCAGTTGTGGGTGAATTGATTTTGAGTCATATGAGAAATCCATCCCATAGGAAACACACTATGCATCGGCAATCAAACATATTTATGAATCGATTCTAAAAAGTTGTTTCTTTGCATAATGAATCATGTCTCTCAGAAAGAAAAGTTTTCTCTGATGAGAGAGAAGAGGGAGAGGATCTCTAATGAGAGAAGAAGGAGAGGAGAGAAGTTTGATTAACAAACTACTCTGAATTTGCCTATTTACCTTTAATGGAAGTATCTCCAACATCGTTAACATCAATTTTTCAAGCATCCATAACATCAATTCTTCAAGCATCCACAAGAATAATATGCAGAAATTTATCGATTTAAAAACCCTTTTGGTTTCTCTCTCTAACTACTAAAGAAGAATAATATGCAAGAATTTATCGATCTAAAAATCCTTTTGGTTTCTCTCTCTCTAAAAATCCTTTTGGTTTCTCTCTCTGACTACTAAAGAATTTATCAATCTAAAAGTCCTCTTGGTTTCTCTCTCTAACTACTAAACAACAGAATTTCAGTTTCGGTTCTGAATTCCGTGTTCCTAAAAATTGAGACGGCAGGGTCTATCTTTTTATCTTTATTTTAATTTAGGGAAAGCACATAAAAATCATCCAGTGGCATTAACTATTGTAAAAGGGTTATATAAGGCCAAGGCCTTAAACAATCAAATTAAGGCGTAAATCAAAAATTTATTAGGAGAGGTTGTTTCAATGCCCAAAATACCTCACATTGATCATCTCGACCCCAAGAAAAAAAAAAAATTTCAAGACATGGAAATCACGCATCTTGTAATGCATTCTTGGATGGTCAATTTTCAAGATTTTCAAGATTTTCAAGTCTTCATAGATCCACTCGATCTACACTATTTCTTAAGCTTTAAATTTTATAGTTAGAGATGAAAATAAATTTTTAGGTTAACACAAAGATTTTCAGTATTGAAACAATGTCTTTCAACATTATTTGAAGGCATGCCTTACTTTGATGGTTTAGGGCCTCGTGATTACATAACCACACCCTTAACCATTTAACATTTAACCCATATGTTTCTATTTAAATTCAAAAGTACATCTAATGTACATACTATAGTTACCATTTCAACAATAACCATGTAGTTTATCAAAATTAAAAAAAACAAACTTCATTGGCACCTCATAGAATGACTTCATTATCTATAAAATAGCTTCATGAACTACTAATGGACATACATCATTATTTCTATTTCATAGAGAATTATGGCAGATCATGATTCTGTGAGTAAAGTTTGAAAAACGAGAACATGACAAAGCATAAGCTTTTTTCGCATTTCAACTCATATCAACAATATGTCAAGTAAATTAATCAGCAACGGAATATATGATATAAGAACATGCGAGTTTATTCGGAAATAAAATACCTTAAATTACTACAAATTAATATAACCATTCAACATGGAAATAAAATTATGAGTCATAATACTCTAGGCGTGTTCCATTAATGAGTAAAATTATGATACAGTAAAGGAATTGATGTGGATTGATGAATATGACATGTCGTAGTCATTAGAGATCCCCAGCCATAAAATGTTTTTAAGTTTGAGAGGTGCCTATCAATGAAAAGAGTTTCTTAACAAAAAAACCGTGCTGAACTGAACTGTAAATCTTTTTAATAGATTTGAATCAACAAAAAGGCTTTTACCCCCCTCTCTCTCTCTCTCTATATATATATATATATGTTAAATTACAAATAAAATAAATAAGTAACACTGACCGCTGAGGCCGTATTTTTAAAGAGGACTTATCTCGAACCATCATCATTTAGGGGCCTTTTAGATACTTGAAAATGCATTTTTAAAAATGTTTTAATGTGGAGATGGCACATTTCAAGTGTTAGGATCGAAATTTTGGGGTTAAAAAGTATTTTCGCTAAAATTATTTTCCTCATTTCAAGCCAAAATATTTAGCCAAAAATAAATAAATATGTATTATTCCCTTTACCCTCCTAAATTGATTTCCAACTAGATTTCCCTGCTACAATTTTTTGGGCTAAAAAGTATTTTCAACGAAATTATTTTCCTCATTTCAAGCAATAAATAAATAAATATATCATTCCCTTTACGCTCCTAAATTGATTTCCAACTAGATTTCCCTGCTAGCCTATTTTATAAAATACTTACAAAGACCCCTACTTTATACAATTAATTCCACGAAAACACCCCAACGAATTAGATAGATAAATATCTCACGAGAGAAATATTTCACATTTTAAGTTTTAGATAGAGAAAGTATTTAAAAATTTTAGAGAGATAAACTATATCTAATTTTAGAGAGAGAAATTATATCTAATTTTAGAGAGAAAAACTACCTAAAAAATTTTTAGAGAGAAAAACTATCTTAAAATTTTTATGGAGAGAAACTATTTTAAATTAAGTTCTAGAGAGAAAAAACATATTAAAATTTTAAAGAGAGAAACCATATCGAATTTTAAATACAAAAGTACCCAAAGACGCTTTAAAGAGAGAAACTATCTCAAAATTTTTAGAGAGAAACTATCTCAAATCTTAAGATTTATAGAGAGAGAAAGCACTTGAAAACTTTTAGAGAGAGAAACTATATCAAATTTTTAGAAAGATAAACTATCTCAAAATTTAAGTTTTAGAGAGATAAACTATCTCAAATTATAAATTTTAGAGATAAAAACCATCCCAAAATTTTTAGAGAGAGAAACTATCTTAAATTTTAAGTTTTATAACGAAAGAGTACCTAAAAATTTTTATAGATAGCAACTATCTCAAATTTTGAGTTTTATAGAGAGAAAGTACATAAAAAATTTAAGAGACAAAAACTATCTCAGAAATTTTAGAGAGATAATATCTCAAATTTTAGGCTTTAGAGATAAAAACTATGCCAAATTTTAAGTTTTAGAATTGGAAAGTACCTGAAAATTTTAGAGAGATAAAACTATCTCAAATTTTTAAATAGAGAAACTCTCAAATTTTAAGTCTTAGAGAGAGAAACTACCTCAAAACTTTTTATACAGTAAAACTATCTCAAAATTTTTAGATAGTGAAACTACCTCAAAATTTTACACAGCAAAACTATCTCAAAATAGAGAAACTATTTAAAAATTTTAAGTTTTTCTCAAAAATTTTAGAAAAAGAAACTATCTCAAATTTAGTAAAAAAAAAAAATTACATTATAATTAATAATACAATCTAGAGCATTTAACAAAACAAAAATTTAAAAACCAAAAGCCATGAAAATATTATGCATCTCTATACCATCGAAACAGCATAAATCTATTTTATATAAAATACTTTTATGGAGAAATACATTTCAAATAAGATAGATTTTTTCACCTAATCTTTTTCTATGGATCCAAACGGCTCCTTAATCCAATGCTCTCTCAAATACCATTACTTTGAAGCTCTCCAAGATGAAAACTACCGCTCTCTTCTTAGGTGAATCCCATGTATCTTCTCTCTCTCCTAAAATCTTTATTCAATATTTTCTCTGTCTATTTATCTCTCCTGAAATATTAGGTTCCCTAAATATGATTATTCTAAAAAATTTCTACAATATACCAATCTTAGATAATAATTTTATGTGGGTCTTAATATTTTTTAATCATCTTAAGTTTGCATAAAGATAGTAATTTCATGTGACTAATGGCAACTTCTCTTACTTGATAATCCAAAGTTTGTATAAAGATAAGGGTTGATATTTAGAAAGAAAATATTCAGTTCTCTCTCAAAATCACGTTGCCTTTCATATATTAGAAATCTTTTTTTTTTTTAAATCATTATCTTTTAGTATTTTTTCTCTTAAAAAATAACGTCCTCAAGATATATAGAGAGAGACTCATGTCCAATTATTATAAAATTTAGATTTTTTGGGCTCCAGATCACCTGATCGCCATTCCTCAGTGCGGAACAAAATATATTATTTTCGGTAAAGTTCTTTCCCTTAAAAATATTTACTTAATAATAGCCATTATTATGATTTGGATTATTCATTGAATTTTGTTCAGTCTTACCTAAGGAGAGGTATCCAAAAAATCTTCCCTTGACGCACAAGCCCTCTCTCTAAACTTCTCACTTAATTTGAGCAATAATTTATATTTTTGTTATTGGAGGAAATTAATGGTAGTTATTATAGTTCTAAGTTTAGAAGTTCTTGAGTTAGGGGTTGATATTTAGAAAGAGATTAAGAGCTTACACGTTTTACTTTAAAGAGAACATGTTTTATTTTAAAGCACTACAAACAGTTTTTTAAAAGTTTTAGTTATTTAAAAACTAATAGTAAAAAGTTTCAAAAGATAAAAATATGATTTAATTCAAGTGATCTAAAACTAGGTTATGAAGAGGTGGTTTTTTTTTATTTTTTGCAACCTTGGTCAAAAAAGAAAAAAAAAAAGATATGGTTTTTTTTTTCACAAATATTAGATAGATGAAAGAGGGAGATTAATATGCCTCTTAAAAATTTGGGGAATATCTCTCACACACACCCAATTACCGACACGTACTCCTCTCCTTAGGCTTCCTTAAAATTATCCTATTTTCCTCTCTCTATCATAACTTTGTAAATCTCTGTCCATTGGTAGGAAAGTGGATATATCATAATTGAAATAACCCTATACGTACTATATATGTAGGACAAATTTGATTGCAACGGAAACTGAAAGTTGATAATACTTGATTTTTGGATTCCCTTAACTTTCGGTTTTTATGTAATCTAATTCTTATCGATTTAGAATTGAGGGCAATGTAATCTAATTCTTATCGATTTAGAATTGAGGGCAATCGGTGGGTGAAGGAGATACCTATATATTTATTTACACATAGAGAGAGGGAGACGGAGAGATTTTGAAAGGGACTGAATCCTCTCTTTTGTTGGTTTGAAGAGATGGCAGATGATGAAGGCACTGCCCTCCAAGACATTCTTCATGCTGTTGATCTTGTAAGTCTCTATTCTCTCTCACCCACACACACACAGGATTAGTTTTTTTTTTTTCGAAATAGATGATAGATTAGTTTTTACCTCTTATGTTTCTTGTTTCTTTTTTGTTTAATGTTATTTGGGTTGGTTCTTTCTTTCCCTACCCCATGGGGTTCACAGTTTCAGGGCTTACATAAATATAGTATATACAATACAAATATAAGTGTGGTTTCCATATAGTTGCAACATTCTTCTTCTTCTTTTTTTTTTGTTTTTTTGTTTTTTTGTTTGTTTGACAATAATAAGTTGCAACCTCAAACAAGGTGCATCTCTAAATTTTATGATAGATGTAATTTTGATATAAAAAAATTCTTAGGATGGCTTAGAATCTATTTTCATATCTAATTATAAAATTTTAAACTCTCTAAAAATAGTTCGAATCAAGTAGATTTACAAACACATGAAAATCTTGGAAATGGATAGTCCAGACAATGTGTTGCAAGATCCACTATTTTGCAGGCTCGAAATCGTTTTTTCTTTTGTTATTCATACATCTCGATGTTGAGGTGATTAATTAGAGGGTTTTCCAACATCCAAACAACCTTTTATGATGAAATTTTTTATGTGCTTTTTTAATTCTATATTTTAAGGTTACAACCTTATGTAAAAATGTAAAGCCCCAGACCCACACCTCTATGAAGAAGCCCTAACATTGTGGCATCAACAATCAGTTAAAAAACAATATTTTCTTAGCTAAGCTTACCGTCAGGTGTTTCCAGACTTGGCCGAGTCCAGCGAATATTTTTGTACACTGATTATATGGCTATATGTTATAAAAATGTTTACAATAAGACATTTACCTTTGGTATAAGGTGGTCACAATTTATTTTGACCATTAGATTTGAAATTAGATGGTTGTGTTTATTTTATGGCTACATACTATATTATATAGCCTTTCTTAACTCAAAAATTGCAAGGGAGCGGAGTATATGGCTATATATTATATTATAATAGGGAAAAGTTTATATATAGCTTAGGCTCTAAGCATTCAAATTACAGCTTACCTAAAAAATTTCACTAGAAGAGGTTGTTTTGATGCTCAAATATCTTCAAATTGATCATCTCGACATCAAGATGCATAGACTTGAGAAAAAAAAGGATTTTAAGTTTTGGAAATAGCGTATCTTGTAATGTATTTTTTGACCGTTAATTTTTAAGTTATTCAAGTTTTTATAGATCTGCTCGATCTACACTATTTTTGAAATTTTAAATGTTATAATTAAAGATAAAAATATATTTTAAGGCGAGCAAAATATTTCCAATATTGAATCCACATTTCTTGACACTATTTGAAGGTAGGCTCAAATTTGATTGTTTAGAGCCTCAGCTCTATACAAACCGCACCCATTATAATATAGTATGCCTATTTTGACTTAAAGATCCTGTAAGTCTATGAGTTGATGGGATAGTGTAAGCCCAACATCCTAGATTGCATCTGGGCCGTATTGATGGCCACGACTATATTTCTCAACTTTTGTTCATCGATTTATTTACTTCTAAGGGTTTTTTCTTTTCCTTTTTTTATTTTTTTTTGGTAAATTGCAGGAACAGATTCCGATCGAGGAAGTCTTCGAGCATTTGAAATGCACCAAAGAGGGTTTGTCCTCCGAGGAGGGGGAGCAGCGTCTCCAAATATTTGGCCCAAACAAGTTAGAGGAAAAAAAGGTTGGACCCTTGTCAAGTTTTGTGTACTTCTATTTCTCTTTTAGCTTTAAAAATTTTTACTTTGATATTTAATAGAGCATAGATCATTACCCTCTTTTTTTTTCTTTTATAGGAATAATAAAGCGAAATGATTTTTTTATTTGATTTTTCATTTCATAATTTTTGATATGTTAAATGGTTCAACCACCTTGACCACCGAAGACAAGGGCCCATTCATATTTATGTTCACCATATAATATGTAAAATTAATTAGGTTCCATTTTAATTCATCTTTTATTTTGAGAATTAGAAATCTTTAACACTCAAGAAAAAGAGCATTAGAAATATTGCAACCTTAGGAATGGGTTCGAGACTAGGTAGATAGGGTGGTAGAGCGCCATAACTTAATGTTTTGAGTTTCTTCCTACCACTAACTTGTCCCAGCTTAACTAGTTAGCACTTGACAATTTGCAACATTATGTCTTAGACTCAATTCCTAACAAGGTAGGGGCTTCTCTCCATTGACTCGTCCAAAAAAAAAAAAAATTTTGCTCAATTCCTAATAAGGCAAGGGCTTCTCCCCATTGACTCACCCAAAAAAATAAAAATAAAAAACAAAACATTCTTGCGCAATTTAAGAGACTTGGGTGGAAATTCTCATTTGGTATTGCCCCATTTGTTTTGGTGCTTAAGAGCAAAGCATGGGTGCAAATAGAGAAAAAAATAGAAATAAAAAACAAAACATTCTTGCGCAATTTAAGAGACTTGGGTGGAAATTCTCATTTGGTTTTTGCCCCATTTGTTTTGGTGCTTAAGAGCAAAAGCATGGGTGCAAATAGAGAAAATTGGGCGTAAATAGCAATCCCCAATTTGGATTGGGTTCAATCGAAGGTAAGTTTTTTCTCTATTTTTTCCTTTGTAAATATAAAGGAATTGGGTTTTATTTGGACTATCAAAGGTATTATGCATGATGAATTTCTCAACAAAATTTCACATAGTATGAATTTTGTTGGTAAAAAATGATGATACTTGTAAATAAAATCGGCAAGACTAAAAAGAAGAAGATTGAACTTTTTATCATAAAAGATACCATTATTGATAAAAAAATATATATATATCCACAATCACCAATTTCTGATGTTCAAAAAGCTTTACATATTTGATTAAATAATTTGATGACTCAAAATTATGGAAAAATTCAAGGAAGTGTGGGCACTATATTATATAAGGTGTCACCATTTTAACCATCTTAGGCTAAAATACGTTTTTCACCTCACTCAATACTAACATTTATGCATGTTCATATGAATTTCAAAGACCTCACTCAATACTAACATTTATGCATGTTCATATGAATTTCAAAGAAGTTGGATAGGTAATTTTTCTCATCTCCTCATTGATTAACAAAAAAAAGGAAAAAAAAAATTATGGTTTTCACTCAAATTTGGGGTTTTGGCTAACAGGAAGGCAAGATTCTCAAGTTTTTGGGTTTCATGTGGAATCCTCTATCATGGGTCATGGAAGTGGCAGCTCTCATAGCAATTGCTCTGGCAAATGGAGGGGTATTTACTACTTTATACTTCTTCCCTGTGGCCATATATCTATGAGTTGGAGTTCAGCTATCTGATTTTAGCATTAATATTAAGTTAAGAGATATGACATTAAAACTGAAATTTTGTAATTGGAAATTTGCAGGGGAAGCCACCAGATTGGCAAGACTTTGTGGGCATTGTTGTTCTATTGATCATCAACTCCACCATCAGTTTCATTGAAGAAAACAATGCTGGAAATGCAGCAGCTGCTCTAATGGCTGGTCTTGCTCCAAAGACAAAGGTAAAGTCACTGCTTCCATTAACACTAAAAAAAAACAGTCAATAAGATTGTCTAAGCTTGGTAGAAATACATCCGATTCTGTGTGTCAATGGTCGGGCTCAGAAAAATTTCTCAGAGTTTGTGTGGAGAAATGTCCCTGAGATTGCATTCCTAGGTGTTTGTGAAAATTAAAAATACTCGAGCAAGAAGCTCTAAATACTTTTGCTAAATGAAAGATACATTTTTATTTACAAGAAACAAACAAACCAGGGGACTACCACAATGTTTTACTTTCCACTCTTACTTATTTTGGCTTGACAACCAGGCTCTTTCTTCTCATGTTACTTTATTTTCAACAGGTTCTTAGAGATGGGAGGTGGAGTGAGCAAGAGGCTGCTATCTTGGTGCCTGGTGATGTTATAAGCATAAAGTTGGGAGACATTGTACCAGCTGATGCTCGTCTTTTGGTGGGCGATCCCTTAAAGATTGATCAGTCAGCCTTAACTGGTGAGTCACTTCCGGTTACTAAGCATCCTGGAGATGAGGTGTTCTCTGGTTCCACTTGCAAGCAAGGTGAAATCGAAGCCATTGTCATTGCTACTGGTGTCCACACTTTTTTTGGCAAGGCGGCACATCTCGTCGACTCTACTAACCAAGTTGGTCACTTCCAAAAGGTGAGATGAAGTATATAAACCTATTAGTATAAATTTAAATTAGTTTTATAAAAAAATTTTGGGACTGAGGGTATAGTCTGACTGAGAGTACAACCCTTAATATAGCAAGATGGTAGAAAATGACGACCCCAAATAGTTGGGATATAGCTCAGATGATGATAATAGTGGTGGTGATGATGACTATGAAACTTTTTTGAGAGATTACTAATAAGATATTTAACAATAGATTAACAAATAACCTTTGGAATACCCAACAAATGCATTTGGAATATTTACTTGCGTCATTTAAATAATGAAAAACATAAATATGATGTCCATACTCAAATACCAAAAATGGATAGGACTTAGTAACTCTGTCAATTTACAGAAATTTGGGATTTTCTGGGAAAATTTTTAACAAAAAATCTTACACACAAAAAAAAAAAAGAAAGAAAAGAGAGAACAGTTTTTATTTGAAATTTAGTTTTCATTATTTTCATTTTATTTGAATTTAGTTTTCATTATTTTCATTTGTGTGTAGAAAGAACATTTTCAGTATGTTGCCAATTCTTTATTTTGAAGTTTCTTCCAATCTTTCTTTCAAACTTACACAAAACTAATGGATTTCTAAGCCTCAAGGAAAATTGTAAGTGCATATAAGACTACGCATTAGCAGGCACTTATTAGTTATAACATGTTGCGTCCCAAAAAGTGCAGGAGAATTCTGATAAGAATGAAGTGTTATCATTTCTTCACCCAGAATTATTTAAAAGGAAACATGTAAAAACTACAGGAGAAAAGAATGTTAACATCAATTTGTATTGGGAATTTGCAGGTTCTTGCAGCAATTGGTAACTTTTGCATTTGCTCAATTGCTTTGGGAATGTTGGTGGAGATCATAGTGATGTACCCAATTCAACATAGGAAGTACAGGGATGGAATTGACAATCTCCTTGTCCTCCTCATTGGTGGAATCCCCATTGCCATGCCCACTGTGCTCTCTGTTACCATGGCCATTGGTTCCCACAGGCTCTCAAAGCAAGGTGCCATCACCAAGAGGATGACTGCCATTGAGGAGATGGCCGGCATGGATGTCCTCTGCAGTGATAAGACTGGAACTCTAACCCTTAACAAGCTTACTGTCGACAAGACCATGATCGAGGTACTCCTGGTTTACATTTCCTCTCTCTCTCTCTCTCTCTCTGGTAGAGATCATCTTGGCTAAATAAAATCTGGGTTACAGGTGTTCACAAAGGATGTGGACAGGGACAAGGCAGTGCTGCTTGCTGCCAGGGCATCGAGAGTCGAGAACCAGGATGCCATTGACACTGCAATTGTCAGCATGTTGGCTGACCCCAAGGAGGTAAGCTTCAACTGTGTTATTATACACCAAGAAGAAACAATCGAGATTGAATAAGAAGGAATGCAATGCTCAGAGAGATAAAGAGGAAATTTACAAATGCATGGTGTTGGCTCAGGCTCGGGCAGGTATACAGGAGGTGCATTTCTTGCCATTCAACCCTGTGGACAAGCGCACCGCCATTACGTACATCGAGTCTGATGGTTCCTGGCATCGTGCTAGCAAGGGTGCACCAGAGCAGGTGAGATACTCTACATTTCCATCAATTAGTTTCAGATTTTGTTTTATTCATGTTTAGATCCTAAATTAGAAGGATACATTACTCTTCATTAGTGTGAAACAGCTTCCTCTTGTTTGACTTAGAACGTGGTTTTATTTATGGGAAATTTATGAAGATACATCTCACATTTCAACTATTTAACATTCTATACTTTTTGTACTATTCCAAATCAAAATCATATGTATATTAACTAGTTAATCTCATAGGTGTGTTTTGACATGTTTCCTTTTGTTTATCTTAGGTAGTTCAGCAGTAGGGATTGAAATTGTTGGGATGTTTGGAAGCGGGTTTAGCTTAAGAGTTTGCATAATTTACTGAAATTCATATTTGCTTATATTGAAAAATGATAATACAGATTGTGGATTTATGCAACCTAAGAGAGGATGCCAGGAATAAGGTTCACTCCATCATTGACAAATATGCCGATCGTGGGCTTCGTTCTCTGGCTGTTGCCAGACAGGTCATTGCTCTCCCTTCTTGTTATCATGGATGTGTGTGTGTGTGAGAGTGAGAGAGAGCTGAATTATGTGTTTGATGGATGATTCAGGAGGTGCCGGAGGCGACAAAAGAGAGCGCCGGGGGGCCATGGGAGTTTGTAGCGGTGTTACCTCTCTTTGATCCTCCAAGGCATGACAGTGCGGAGACCATCAAGAGGGCTCTCCACTTAGGTTTGAATGTGAAGATGATCACAGGTGACCAGCTCGCCATTGCCAAGGAGACGGGACGAAGGCTCGGAATGGGTACCAACATGTACCCTTCGTCCTCTTTGCTCAGCCAGAGCAAGGACAAATCACTGGCTGGCCTCCCTGTTGACGAGCTCATCCAGAAGGCCGATGGTTTTGCTGGAGTTTTTCCTGGTAATAAATTCTCAAAAAATTTCACGCACGTGCTTGTAGGGACTAAATCAAAGCACACTTTTTGGGGTTTATTTTTAAACTCCATAAGTACAACCACTAACTACTTGAGACTGCCTTTTTCTCAATTAAAGACAAAGTGCAGTGCAAGTATTAATAGACAATGGCTTTTGGGTTTTCAATTATGAACTATGAAGATGAGCAAGTCTGAACAGACAAAAGCTTTTGGGTTTTTATATATGAAGATGTACAAATATGAAAAGATAATAGCTTTTGGATTTTAAATTCTGAATAATGAAGATTTGAATAATCTATGGCTTTAAGGTTTTGATTCTAACCTACGAAGAAGAGCATGGACTAATAATTAGCTCCTCTCTCTCTCTCTCTCTCTCTCTCAGAGCACAAGTATGAGATTGTGAAGAAGCTACAGGAGAGGAAGCACATATGTGGTATGACAGGGGATGGTGTGAACGATGCCCCTGCCTTGAAGAAAGCCGACATTGGTATTGCCGTTGCTGATGCTACCGATGCTGCTAGAAGTGCCTCTGACATCATCCTCACCGAGCCTGGCCTCAGTGTTATTGTGGGTGCTGTTCTCACCAGCAGAGCCATCTTCCAGAGGATGAAGAACTACACGGTATCCTTATTCTCTCTCGTACTTCCTTTATCTATTATACTGAATCTCTTTTTCTCAATCCATCCCTGTTAATGTTCTAATCCATCCCTGTTAATGTTCTGCTTGTCTTTTCTTACTCTTTTTTGAAACACTGGCTTATTATTTACAGATATATGCGGTTTCTATCACCATTCGTATGGTGGTACGTTCCGACTTCCGAAATTGTGCTATTTGCCATTTTATTTTTGTAAGTTTTGGTTCTGGTTTTTCTTTTTCCTTATGTTTGTGATATATTTTTTGGAGAAATATGGCAGTTGGGTTTCATGTTGATTGCTCTCATATGGAAGTTCGACTTCTCTCCTTTCATGATTCTCGTAATCGCCATCCTCAACGACGGTAAGAGACAATGATCTCATCCGTCCATTTTCCATACTGAGAAAATCCAAACTGTTTGTTCATGTGAAACTTATAGTAATGTGAATGTCGTGGTGATACAGGGACGATCATGACAATCTCAAAGGACAGAGTGAAGCCATCGCCAATGCCAGATAGCTGGAAATTGAAGGAAATCTTCACAACGGGCGTGGTGCTCGGGACTTACCTTGCCGTCATGACTGTGGTCTTCTTCTGGGTGGTGCACAAGACTGACTTCTTCTCGGTATGCCACGCTACGCCACCCCACTAGAGAGAGAGAGAGAGATTGATAGATACTAGCTGAGAGAGGGAGGGCATGTGTGCAGTCACGCAGAGGAAAGTGAGGAAGGGCACATGTTTGTATGCGTTAACGTGTTAGAGAGAAAAAGAGCGTGTGTATTTGAGTCAATATGCTTTTTCTTTTTGTCAAGATATAGTAAAGGGCGGTAATCGGGTGCTGGTCCTTCCTATGCAGGGTCCCAAAAGGGGTGGGCTAAAAACGGTCCTAACCTTTAGCTTTTTATACACAAAGTGGCCGCTCTTAAGACTCAAACCCACGCTTTTGTGCTGGCTACCCGAGTCTTTAACCGTCACACCAAGTGACGGCCCCTTAAGATATAGGGATTGTATATCATCTGCGAAAATTTTTGTAGAGATAACAGTAAAATTTTTAGGGATTGTATCCTTTATTTTTGTTACAAGGATGTTATAATTACTCTTAGTCATGGAAGTTATAATTACTCTTAGCCATTAGATCGTAGAATAAATAGCTTGGGGTTGTTACGAAGTTCGAGAATGTTTCGTGTTTGAACTACAAGTCTAGTCAATGACACTCTTACAGCCGTCTAATTAAAAAATTGATGGACAAGAGTGATCGTGACCTCCTTAAACCCTCTTTGTATATTTTTTCTTTTATTTAAGGTGTCAAAGCCGATTTCAAATAATTAAAGGGATTGAATACTATAGACCATTCACTTTTTGTACAAGCAGGTCGCAATCATCCTCAACCATTGTATGTGAAATTTGAATAGCTTAAAATGCATCATGTTGTTCGATAAATTTTATTTTGAAGTTTGTGCCTAGTCAATGACACACACCCAACACTCTCAATTTACATCTAACGGTGGATATTGAAAATAAACTTATCATTGAATTATTATGTACTTCTTTAAGATTCCCAATCTTGAGTAGAGGAAATCTAATCATTTTTTAGGTTGTTTCTTTTGGGGGTACATAAGTGAAACAAAAATTTAGAAGTAAATCCTTGAATGTGACGTGGTGATGGTGATGGTGATCGTGGTGCTTGTGTGCAGGACGTGTTTGGAGTCCACTCTATCAAGGATAACCATACCGAGCTCATGGCGGCACTGTACTTGCAAGTAAGCATCGTGAGCCAGGCCCTCATCTTTGTCACCCGATCAAGGAGCTTTTCCTTCATCGAGCGCCCTGGCCTCTTGCTGCTGGTTGCCTTTACTTTCGCTCAGCTCATTGCCACCCTCATCGCTGTCTATGCAAATTGGGGCTTCGCGAGGATCGCCGGCATTGGGTGGGGTTGGGCTGGTGTCATTTGGCTCTACTCCATTATCACATATTTCCCTCTCGACATCTTCAAATTCGTGGTTCGCTATGCCCTCAGTGACAAGGCATGGGACTCCTTCCTCCAAAACAAGGCATATACCCCCTTTTGATTCTCTACATCTATCTATTTTTCTCTATCTATCCGTGCTTTATAGCTCTCTCTCATCCTTTATTTGTGATATGCTTTCTTTGATGTCTCTGTTTCTTGTTTGCTTGTGGTACTGCGTGATGAAATATCATGGAGAAAACATACAAAATGGAGTGCTACAATTTCTCATACTAATATGGACTACCTGTTAAACAAGTTGCCGTCTTTTATAAAATGACATAAAAGTTCCACTCATCATTATTACTTCATTTCACTGCACTATTTATTTTTTCTTACATTCACTATGCTCATATGTCTTCCTCTCTCTCTCTCTAAAATACAGCATGGTCACTACATCCCTCTAGAATTCTAATTTAAAGGATATTAGATGCTTTTATCTAAGCCTTTATTTTCTCCATATTTGCATGGTGCTTTTCCAATTAACAGAAGAGAATTTTGCCATCCTATAGACGTAGGGCAATTTGAATTTGCTAAACCATATAAATTCTTGTATTTTGCTCTTTTAATTTTTTATTTTCTCAAACCTTAATTTTTATCCTCTACACAAGGATTTTTTAGTACATTTTTTATTGAGAATAAACATGTCCACACTCATTTCATATTTTTGGCTCCTACTAATGTTAATATATACCCAAACTATATAAATTATAAGTTCAAACCCATTTTGTGTTAGTATCTCAACATTGGTTGTTTGTTTGATATGGTTGTTATGTTTTGGATGTGCAGACTGCTTTCACAACAAAAAAGGATTACGGGAAGGGTGAGCGAGAGGCGCAATGGGCACTTGCCCAGCGCACCCTCCACACCCTGCAGCCCCCCAGAGCCGTCACAGCTCTTCAACTACCAGACCAGTTACAGGGAGCTCACCTAGCTTGCTGAGCAAGCCAAGCGTCGTGCCGAAGTTGCTAGGTCTGGCTCATCTCCCTCTCTCTCTCTCACAAAAAAGGGTATACAACTCTCAGTCTCTCTTGTGAATGCTAAAACACTAACATAATGCAGTCTCTCCCTCTCTCTCTAAAGGGCACAACTCTATTTATCTTGGGTGAGGTTTGTACAGTGCCTATCTTATGCTGTATAAGTAAGGCGTACCTCTAAATTTTGTTGAAAGATATAGTTAAAATTTTAATATGGCTTGAAAATTCATGTTTAAACCTATTGTGAAATTTAAATTCCTAAAAACAATGCAGATCAAGTAGATCCATAAACCTTTGAAAATCTTAAAACAGACGGTTCAAATAATTACAATATGCACTACTTTTAAGACTGAATTTTCCTTTTCTTTATAGTACATCAGTCTCAAGATCGAGATGATTAATTAGAAAGTTTTCCAACATCAAAATGCTTTTTTCTATCAGATTTTTTAGGTGAACCTTACTTATTAGTATGGGGTCACAACCTTACATAAAGTTTTTCCTTCTATCTCAATCCTGTCAATGTTGCTCTCTCTCTCACACACACTGGCTAACATACTCTTATCTTAATGGCCCTATTTGCCTCTCTCTCTCTCTCTCTAATAGCACTGCTCTCTCTGTCTTTGATGCAAGTTTCTCTCTCTATGTTCAATTAATATGTCTGTATTTCAAATGACAAAGTAAATAATATCAAACTGTTTTATGTGGTGGTGTTATGGGCAGGCTTCAAGAACTGCACACTCTAAAGGGGCATGTGAAGTATGTGGTGACAGGCTTCAAGAACTGCATGCTCTAAAGGGGCATGTGGAGTCTGTGGTGACAAGCTTCAAGAACTGCACAATCTAAAGGGGCATGTGGAGTCTGTGGTGAAGTTGAAGGGTCTGGATATCGAGACCATCCAACAATGTGGAGTCTGTGGTGAAGTTGAATTGAAGGGTCTAGATATCAAGACCATCCAAGAACATTACACTGTTTAAGAGAGAAAAAAAGCCCATTGACTCACCAAAATCAAGCAAGAGAGAGAGAGAGACAAATGGGTAATGTGAGGGACTTAGAAGTTAGGGGAATTTTTAGTAGAAGGTTGTTTATACACTCTTGTGTTTTCTTTTTTTCTTTATCTCTAAATATTAATCTTTTTTCTTTGAATTTTAAGTAGAAGATTATTTGTATTCTTCTATTTTTTTTTTTTCTCTCTGTAAATATCAATCTTTTTTCTTTAGGCAGGAGGGTTTGTAAGTTGATATTTGAGAATAATTTTTATAATCTATCTTTTTCGCGGCTTTTAATTCATCAATGGGGTAATATAAAACATGCCATTTGTTTATGTTATTAGTTGTGATTACTCCTCCATGCTCTCTGTCTCTAACAACTTTTCATGTCTCTCCCCTTTTCTCATTCTTTCAAGTTCAAGCATTCTCTGTCGAATGAAATCACACTCTTTCTATCAAATGCAATCATCCCTCTTTTCTCTATATATAGTTTGTTGCCTTCCATTTTATTTTGATATTGTGTGGATCTCTTTTTTTTTTTTCTCTTTTCTTTAATATATTTTTAAGGTCATTTGTTGTCTTTCGATATTGTGTGGTTTGGATCTCTTTTTTTTTTTTTCTCTTTTCCTTAATATTTTTTTAAGGTCATTTGATGTTGAGAAAATCTTTGCCTGCAATTTTTTGGGTTTTTTTGTATAGTATTTCCTTTATAGGTGTATTTGACTCCTTGTTTTGGTTCCATATAGCCTTCACTGAGAGAGAGAGAGAAAGAGAGAGATTATGTATTACATATCAATAAGAGAGAGAGAGAAAGAGAGAGATTATGTATTACATATCAATAAGATAGTTTTGCAGAGAGAGAAAGAGATTATGTATTCAACTAGATTTAGTGCTCATATTATCCCAAATGAAAACTTTTAACCTCGGCTTCACACGCGACAAAGGCGACTATCCTATTTCTCTCCAAGGCCATCATACTTTTTTCTCTACATTAGGCATGTTGATTTCCACTTTCTTTGATATTGTGCATTGTATAAGATTTTTTTTTGAGAATTTTACTTTAATATTGAAATTTTATTTTAATACTGAAATTTTATTTTAGTAATTAGTACTTAGTATATAGTATATATAGTAAGAGGATGACCCCTCTTTTTCTTTCATCTCATTTGCCTTTCTTATTTGTATATATTCTATTTTTGTTCTTAACTTTAAATAATACTCACAATTGCCATCACAACCATTCTCTCTGATGCATACACGCCCCTCTCTTCTCTTAGTTGAAAAAGCAATTTCTCTCGCTTCATTTACTTTTCTCACTTTAGTCTCTTGTTGAAATATGCACCTAGTTCGTAATCGAGTACAGCTAGCTATTCAAATATGGTATACAGACGATATAGTTAAACATAATTGAGTGTAGCTATCTATTCAAATATGGTACACGGATGATATAGTTATCCAAATCTCATATTTGGGGTAACTAAATGTGAATAACATCTTTGGATATATTTTGGAGATATTTAGATAAGTAGTTTCTATTTTGTTGTTATCTTCTATCTTTTATTTAATACTAGGTGAATAAAATAATTGGCACAACTTAATAGCCTTTCAACGGCGATGTAGGGCCAAAAGACCGTAAAGCCGTCTTTTCTTTCTTTCTTGCCTCTTCTTCTGCATGGTATTAGAGGACTGATCAATTTCTTTCTTGCCTTCCAAATCTCCGTCAAGCTTTGCAAGAAATCACAATCGGCAAAAATTTTGCAATGCTTTGCTTTGCAAATCTTCCAAATCTACAAATCTCTGTCAAGCTTTGCATCTGTGTTTTGCTTTGCAAATCTTCCAAATTTCTGTCACGCTTTGCCTTCCAAATTTGACTTATCTTCCAAATCTTGCATCTTCCATAGACCCTTGCGATGCAAATTTGCAAAGCAAATACTTTTTGTACAAATCATAGCAAATCTCCATATTTGCAAACCAAATTTCAGTTTGATGACCAAATCTCAATTTGCAGCAGTTTGCAGTTTACAGCACTTTGAAACTAGCCCTTTGCAGCAGCAGCACCCAGTCTTTCTTGAAAATGGATAATCTTTGCTTTAACTTAGGTATTCTCTTAAACTTTTTCTTCTAAATGGGGGATTGTGAAACTTCTTCTAGAGCTGCAACTATGTATCTCAACAACAAATGTAAGTTAAGTTTTGTGAATGGAAAAAAACCAGCCTCAAAGGTGATCCTACTTATGAAGAGTGGGAGTCCAGGGACAAAAAGAATACATTTCCAGCATAAGATTTATGGAGAAAAAAATAGGAAAAATTACAAAAAGCCCCAAGTATACACTTCCTATGCAACTTACCCTCAACCCAACATTTTCTCTCATTTTTTACCCCAAAACATACTTTCCTAGAAAATATCTACCCACGTCTCTCTCTCCTCTTTCCCTTGTTCAGTCAAAATTGTGGTCCGACAGTCAAAACAAGCGGTCCGGCAGTCAAAACAAGCAGTCTGACACTTTTCCTTCTAGTCAAAACTGCGATTCGGCATAACATACATGCGGTTCAGCACTTTTGGTCTGGTCAAAACTACAGTCCGGCAAATTCAAGAAGCGGTTCGGCACAACTGTTTTTGGACAAAAGAGCAGTCCAGCAAAACGGACACGCTCTCCGGCACTTTGTTTTCTAGACAAAAATGCGGTCTGGCAAATTGAACAAGCAGTCTAGCATGTTTTTCCTGGACACAATGTGGTCCATCAATGGGTTCTAGGCTGTCTGGCAGCCCATGCGGCTTTTGGTATTGTACGTATGCCCACGTGAATGTCCGGCCAAAATTATTATTTTTTTACTAAAATGGGTATTTTCGTCAAAAAATGTGCATTTTTGTACTTGGGGGGTATTTGCTAAGAAAGTATATTTTGGGGAGAAAAATGAGGGAAAAAGTTGAATTAGGGGTAAGTTGCATAGGAAGTGTATTATTGGGGGTATTCATAATTTTCCCAAAAAAATATTGCAGCCAAGATTTTGCAACTCAAGCAAGATATATGTCAATTAAACCGCAAAGAAAGCCATTTAGTGAGTACATTGGAATGCTTGGAGGCATGTGGGATGAGTTGTCCCAAGAATAGCACACGGTTGTAGTGTAACAAAATTTACAATATCAATAGAATAGAGAAGAATGAGTGTGTTGATCAGGGTACAGTATTCTACAATACTCACAAACTAGAAATCTACACCAAATATTCTCAACAATACATTTGTTTTTCATATGATCATACATGTAAGTGGTAAAGGATGAAGTGCATATTGAAAATAGTATAAAAAGTACTTAAATGATTGTTAACCGTAAAACAAGGTTCGCTCTTACAAAAGCAAATAGGAATGATCAGATTGAGAAAAGATTTTGGACAATCAGGTTTGGAATACATGATCACCAAACCAAGAACACATACTACTAAATAGATGCAAATTAGCATAACATTATAATGGTATATCAATTGCTGCCTACCATTTCTATGTCCCCCCCACAATATTTTCACAATAATAGTCCACTATAAACTTTCTTTTGTTGGTCAATGAATCTTCGCTAGTGTGATATAAAATGATCAGAAAAAAGAAAAGAACTAAATAAAAATTTCCCAAAATATGAATGAGAAACAAAACACAAAAGCAATCCAACCTTACTGTTGCTGAGCATATGCTTAAGTTGGTTTCCAGGTGAATAGGGTGGGTCAGGATGGCATAGTTTTCAAGCAGTCGGCACTAGATCTTGATAACTCTCCTCAATTGGCCACTCTTTATGTCATATGCACTTCTAAGGATCAGGATATGCATGACATATGTGTCCGACACATATAGAGACAGAGGAAAAATATATATGTATTAACTATTATCAACATGTATATATAATATATCCAAATGTAACTTGCACAGAAAGATAAATTACAATAAGTCATATTCTTATTAAATATACACTTTCTATAATACAAGATCTTCAACGGTCTCTACACTCTCCCTCAAATTGAGGTTGGTTGAACAACATCAGTTTGTCAATAAGATAGTCATGACGAGCACGAGCCATTGCCTTGTTAAAACTATCTGCAAGTTGTTGTGAGGCAGTATGTGCAATATGTGGGAGTATAACTTCTCCGGCCAAGAATTTTGTGACGACCCAAAATTTTGGAAACTGAATAATAATAATAATAATAATAATAATAATAATAATAATAATAATAATAAATGCAATAAAAATAAATAATAATAGTAATGATAATAATATAAAAATAAAACAAAAAAATTAAGTAAAGAAATAATTTTAGGTGATGGTTCATTGTGTTGTTAATACACCATAGGGACCATTCTTTTCATCCTTCTTGATATGTTTGGAAAGAAGTCTTGTTATTTTAAAATAGGTGGGCGACTGTTAACCTTTTTGCTAAATAAAATATTTTAAAACAAAACTTTTATCTTACTGGTCCATATAAGCATTATGGTCCTTAAAGACCATCACCACTTTCACCTTTTTTTTTACACCTCACCTTTTATGTGCCAATGTTTTTAAGTTAAGTGGGCTTTTGTTCTTGGCATTTAAATGTCATCCTTACACCTCTTAACTGCGTTACAAAAGTCCCTCTCTCTCTTCGTTTTGGGACTCTCTCTCTCTCTAGTTCCCCACCACACGCTCTCTTTCTCTCTCTACATTTTGCCTCCACAAGTTCCACGAAAAGTCAATTTCTTTTAGCGCTCTCTCTCTTAAATTTCAGGGCTTCTTGAGCATCTTGAATTTTGGTACCAGTACTGTGTGAAGTAAGAATCTCAATTAGTGTATTATTTTTTCCGAATCAAGCTTACTTCGCTCAAGCTCCGCAATGGCTCAGAGAAATCGTTTATCAGATTATTCTGGGCATGAACATGATCGTCGAGTGAAGAGTTCCGAGATTACCTCTCATGCAAACCATATGTTCGGTGTGCTAATTACTGCCTCAAGTGTTCCTTTATTTCCGAAATTGTTCACCTCAATTGTAAAGTTCCCAACCTTATATCTTAGTCATGTGAATCCTAAATCGTGGTCAGTTACAACTGTGGCAATTCATCGTTAATACAAATTATGTTAGTTAAGGGAATCATTCTTTATTTTGTGAAAGCGCATTTCATTTGTACTTCCTTACCTTTTGTATGTCATTTTCTAATAACTGTATTACTTGTTCACTAGATATTTACAACTGGTGGAAATTTGTTGTTAAGTTTGTCTTGAATCAATTCCCAACTTTATGTAAGATTTCGAAATAAGAAAAGAACTCCAGCTCATAGCTATTACATTTGGTTATTCTTCCAACTCCTTTTTACTCTATTTTGTATAGCTACTCTCCCTCTGAACATAAGGTTTTCTTTTCATGGCATTGATTACAATAATCGTGATTCTATGGTTGTCTTGATGTTTACCACCCATGGTACCTTAATTTAGCATAGTCCTCCTACCTGAAATTTAGTCTTCTATTCTTAGAAATTGGTGAAGGTTAGTGGGCCGTGAAACATGAGTTGGTTTCACCTTACCTTCCTTGCTAATCACATATATTGTTTTGTGTTTCGTACTTTGGACTTGGAACTAGTGCTCATTACTTCGCGAACAGGATCAACTCCCAATACTTTTAAGAAGAAAGGTTGGACATTGGCTTTTCCATGGTTCTGAATATGTGGAAGTAGGAATGGCCCATCAAAAAAACGTAGTGGCTTCTCCATTTTGAGTGATACTGTATAGTTTCATCATCTCTTGTTTATTATGCCAAAGTACACACGTGAACAAGAAACCTGATTGGAATTCTAATGCCAATCCTGAACTTACTCTAACATCAGTAACAATACATCCATCTTAGAGTAACGTATATGTAAGTGATCTCATTTTCCTGGAAAACAATTGTTTGAAAATTGATATTTTTGCTTTTAGTAAAATTGTGATATTCCGTTTATGATCATGAATTTTAGATACTGTAAATTATGGGATTTTCTCTTTCAATAAAATTGTAATATTGTTGTTTATTGTTATAAGTTTTAGATATCATAAGTTTTTGTGCAAGTGGCTTCATTTTTCCTGAAAAATCATTATTTGAAGAAAACTGATATTTCTATAATATTTCGAGATATTTGTGCATTTAATTGTAATATTTTCGAAACTGTAAGTATTACATATTTTTGCATTTAATTGTAATATTTGCAGCATAAATCTTAGATATTGTAATGTTATATGCAAGTGTTATGTATGTCATGTGCAAGTATTATGTGCAACTATTATATACAAGTATTATGTGCAAGTGTTATGCACAAGTATTATGCGTCATTGTTATACACAATCGTTATGCATAATTGTCATATGGAAGTGTTATACGCAATTGTTATGTGCAAGTGATTTAAAGAATATTTTGAAAATACGATATTAATCTTTTCTGATATCTGTTACATCGATGTGTGGCATGTAATTGACACAATAATGTCTTTTGAATTTATGTGCATGGTAATAAAATATGTGTACATTATAGCATGCAACTGATAAGATATGTGTGTGCATGGTAACATGCTACCGATGAGATATGTGTGCATGGCAACCTTCTTATGATAAGATGTGTGTGCATGGCAACATGTGTCTAATAAGATATGTGTGCATGACAACATGCTTCTGATAATATATGTGTGCATGGTAACATGCTTCTGATAATATATGTGTGCAGGGCAACATGCTTTGTGATATGTGTATGGGCACCTACTGTGTGAATTATAACGCTGGCAGCTGAACTCTCATGCTACGTGATATGTGTATGAGCACCTACTGTGTGAATGACGTGCCAGCAACTACCTAATGGGAAGGGCACCTACTATGTGAATGGTGGTGTCGGCAACTACGATCTTCCCCTGACTCTCCATGATAGGACGAGGGTTAGGATGCGAGTGTTTGGGAGGGTTGCGCCCCCCAAATCTTTGGCACTATACATGGTCCTCTTTTGGTAGTGTAACACTCTCTCATCATAATGATACTTGAGAGGGTCGCATTTTGCAAGGTCATCGCCTATCAAAAGCCCCAAAGCGCGTTGGGAACAGTGTGCTTGTGTGAGGTACTACCCAACGGATTCACTTATTGATGATACTTATTCTTATAGAATAGTAGAAGTTCTAACCTTGGACCAAGGCTTGGGACCTGAGGTTGGTCCTTCTAGAGCAGGATTTGTACTATTGTGAATGTATGTTGATCTTATTTGTATTGTCGTGAATGCACGTTGATTGGATATGGTTATTGTGAGTGCATGTTGATCATACCAATCATGTTGTTATAAATGCTTATCGCATGACTTATGTTGTTCTGAATGCTTAACGTATGACTTCTGTTGTTGTGAATGATTATTACGGGACTTCTGTTGTTGTAAATGTTTATCGCCGAACCTCTGTTATTGTGAATGCTTACTGCAGGATTTATGTGGTTGTGAATGTTTGTTTGATTATATCTGATACTTAATATTGATCTTAATATGAATCGTGTGCATATGGTTCATGTATCATGCTTGTTTGCTTTGTCTAATAAGGAATACAGGACATGTGTAAGATCAGAAATGAATCTGTCTAATAGCATGTATTAGAATGTATGAAATCAGTACGTCAAAATTTTGCTTAATATGCATTCTTTTAGAAAATATCTACATTTGTAAATTATCATTATTTTTTTTAGGATAATGATGGTTACTTACTGAATAACTATAGTCATGAAATTATGGTAACTTTTCTTTCAGAGTAATCGTAACAGGAGGAGTTTGAAAGAAGTTTGTAGTCCTGGACAAATTCACCTTT
>NW_006499563.1:201296-212512 GCF_000471905.2 Amborella trichopoda | reverse complement strand
AAGTTAGTAGTCGTCGACTAATACTACTTACTACTATACTAATATATATATATATATATATATATATATATATATATATATATATATATATATGTAAATCTTCATGGTATTATAATCTGTGAAATAGACCTTGTACAAGTCTAAACGTTGGTGAATGGAAAAAAATTGTTTTGCAGAAATATAATATATATCAAAAATTTAAAATTTGTTTTGTTCCTTAATAACAAGTTGTCACATCTCAGGAATTTTAGTGTTATAAACTTGGGGTATGACAAATTTTTCACGAATGAAATGACAATCAATTTCTATATGCTTTGTGTTGTCATGAAACACTGGATTGGAGGCAATACGTATGGATTTCATATTATCAACATATAATAGTGTAAGAGATCGATGAATAATATTGAGGGCATATAAATGACCCTCCCAACCAAGTAATTTCATTGCAAGCTGATAACATTGCTCAGTATTTGACTTTTGCATAAGATTTTGATACAGTTTGTTGTTTCTTACATTTCTATGATATTAAAGAGTCTCCAAGAAATATATATCATCCAGTGATCGAGCATCGAGTATCTGGGCAACCTATCCAATCTGCATCATCATAGGCTCGAAATTGGAGTGAAGAGTTAAGAGGAGAATAATATGCATCTATGACATGTACACTATAGATAACGAATGGTACGAAGATCAATCGAGAGGTAGATGCGACAAGGAGCTGCAACAAATTAGCAGATGACCTGTACTACATGGATATATCGAGTCAGTGAGCCAATTGTCTATAAAAGAGTAGGATTTGGAAGTTCATCCGATCATCCTTTCTATGTTTTGTATTAACCTCCATTGGTGTATTTACTCGTTTATCGTCAGATAAAGTGGCCAGTTTGATCAAATCTTTGGTGTATTTCTTTTGGTTAATTACATATCCATTAGGGGAATAATGAATCTTTAGGCTAGTAAAGTAAGTCAACGGACTCAAATCTTTTATTTTGAGTGAGTGACTAAGAAGCTCTTTCAAATGTTATCTCCTATGATGAGAATATCATCAACATATATAAGAATAATTGTATCTCTAAAGAACAATGACGGGTAAATAATGAATAGTCATGGGCTCTATGTTTCAACCCAGCATTTAGAATGATCTATTGAAACTGTTCAAACCGAGCTCTTAGAGTTTGTTTCAAACCATACAAAGATTTTTTCATATAACATACTACAAACTTGTCATGGCAATACCCAGGAGGAGGTCGCATATATATTGTCTCTTTCAAATGTCAATGAAGAAATGCATTCTTCACATCTATATGAGAGCTAGTCCGTTGACGAATAGCTGAGAGAGCAATTATTGTACGTATCATGGTCATTTTAGCAATTGGACGAAATATTTTATCAGAGTCTATGCCATACTCATGTTCTAACCTCTAGCAACTATTCGTGCTCTATATCGTTCAATCCCTCTATCAGATTTAAGCTTCACAAAAACAATCTATGCAAGATCCCAAGTGTCATTTTCCAGCAAGGCACTTATTTCTGCATCCATAGCTTCTTTCAAACGTGGCATAATCAAGGCTTGCTGGTAGGTGGAAGGAATATCAACTGAATCTAAGGGGGCAAATAATAATCTAGAAACTAAACAAAGATCTATATATTTAGAAGGAATCTCAACTATATTAAGAGAAGTAAGTAAAGCTCTAAGTTGTAGTAAAAAATGAAATTCATCAAAGAAAAATACATATCGGTCAGGTGGGTGAGTTACACATGAATAATGTCATAATTGGATAGAGTTATCAAAAGAAACAGGATTTGGAGAAAATGAGGGAAGAGAATCACTTACAGGTAGGGCGGATATATAACCTTGCTCTGGTTGATGAGATGGAGGAGGTGTGGAGTGGTTTGGTTTGTACTGTTGTTGATGTACCAAAAGCAGTGGTTATTTATCAGTGGTATTGACATATATGAAATCTGGTAGGAAATGAATAGGGGACCCTATTGATTTAGCAATTGAAGAGTAATAAAATAGGCTTTCCAGAAATACGACATTGCGAGAAACACATACACAACGAGTTATTGGATCATAACATAGAAAATCCTTTTAGTCGGGACAATAACTCACAAAAACACAAGTGGCTACTTAAATAAAAAATTATGTTATTTCATGTGCAGAGATATTAACAAAACAAACACGTCAAAAAACATGCAAGAGAGAATAATAAAAAATGAACATGCAATAATGAATAGTATGGAGATTCTTTATACAAAAATGAGAAGGAGAGACGATTTATGAGATAAATAGTTGTTGATGCAATTTCAACTAAAAAACTACAAGGAATACGAAGTCATGCATAACGGTCCTAACAACTTCCAAGATATGGTGGTTTTTCTTTTAGCTATGCCATTTTATTGTGGAGTACAAAGGCAAGTTTTTCTGTGATTGAATACCCTGAGTTTTCAAATATTCATGAAAATCATGTGATAAGTATTCCCTCCCAGAGTCTGACCTTAAAGTTTTTACTTTTGTATCAAACTGGGTTGCAACCGTGGATAAAAAAGTTTTGAAATGGGATAACATTACATATTTATAGCACATAAAGTATATCCAGGTATAATGTGTACAATCATTAACAAGCAAAACAAAATGCTTATATCTCATTCTGGATGAAATTAGAACATGATCCCATACATCACTATGAAAAAGATGTAAATGTGCAGTTGTTTTATCTACTCTAGTAGCAAAAGGCAAACTAGTGCTTTTATTCAAAGAACAACTAATATAAGATTTATTGATATAATTTAAGGCAAATGCTTTATTAAGCAATAAACCATAACGAAACAAAGTATCTAATTTATTTACGTTCGATGACCAAGTCTCTTATACCACTTATACCATTGTTGATTAGAAATAGAAATATCAAAATCTGATCGAGAAAAGATAGAAGCATCACGGTTTGGTTTCTCAAACTCCAAAGCAAATAGACGACCAATTCTACACCTCTTCCCTTTTACTAACCCAGTGCGTAGGTCTTGTATTACACAACTATCACGAGAAAATTGAACATTATAACCATCATCAACAAGTTGGCACACAAAGATTAAATTAGCAGTTAATTTAGGAACCAAGCGAATATTAGGTAAACGAAAAAGTGCACCAGGGGAGACACAGAATGAGAGACTATCAGTACCGGTAATATTCATTTTCTCATCATTAGCTGTGAGAATATGACTATTATCTTGATATGGTTTGGCAGATGATGAACTATGTGCACTCCAATCATATGACTAGAGGCACCAAAAAAGATTCACATTAGAGGATAAGTGAGAGTTCATACCAAACAAGACCATAGCAGAGAAATCATAAGATATAGTAGACACAGAGTTTTGTACCAATCGTCAATTATCATCTAACATAGTTGTTGTCTGGGACCCGTCGTATTTGGAGCATGAATAGTTCTTGTTGGAGGGGTCTCTGACCTCGTATTTATCATTAATTCCTCTGGTGCATCATTAACAATTTGGTATGTCCTGTAAAAAGGTTTCCTTATATTTGATGCCCGTCTACTTCACTGAGGACGATCACCACACTCCGTGATAATATATCAAAGACGTTTGCAATAATTACAAAAAAAATGATTCTTACAATGTGAAGCTATATGACCATATTCCTAACAGCCATAGCATTACAACAAATATAAGTTCTTTTGTAATAGCTTTCCTTTGGCTCGTTGAGCCACAAATACAAACTGTATATCCTTCTTTCCCTCAATGGCAGCCTATGTTGCAATTATCGTCTCCTCACGAAGTAACTCACTCGCGAAGTAACTCACCTAGGATAACAACCACATTGGGCAGTGTTTCACGATTCAAAATATTGCCTCGAATGATTTTATATTCTAGGTGCAACTTCATTAGGAATTGCTTCACCTTCCTATCATTATTTATCTCATTCAAACTTCAAATGCAACAAGCACTGGAGATAATAGTCATACTTACAGATTTATATTTTGTCCACAAGTTCATAAAACTAGCATAATGTTTTTGGATGTTTTTCTCCTCCTGTCCATAAGTAAACATATCATACTTGGGTCGGAATCGCCTTGCAAGATTTGATTGCTGATAAATCTTTTCAATATATTCCCACATTTCTTTCGCATGACAGAGCCTCTTATTAGCTTGTCAATATCCATATCCACAGAGTCGATAATCCATGAAACAATTTTTACATTGTTGATTTTCATTACTAGGTTTCTTTTGTATTAGATGGATCAGGTTGTGGTTCAGTTCTATCAATAAATCCCCATAAACCTTTTCCTTCAACAAAAAACAGAAAATAGAAGCACCAATCGGGATAGTTTTTCCCATCAAGTTTTATAGCCAACATATCTCATTTCTCATAACCCATGTACAAATTTTATAATTAGAAAACTTGATCTAAGAACAAAACTCAAGTTGAAAACAATAATTTTTTAACAAGCAAAAGTAGCTAAAAAAACAAAAGTGAGGTCAAAGATGTGGAGCTTGACACGGGTCTTTGGATATCGGAATAGGGCTCTCGAAGTGCTGCTCAGAGAGAGAAAGTGGATTTGGGAATAGAAAGAAAAAATTTTATTTTATTTTTTGTCTGAGAGGGAAAAAAATAAAATATTAGATGTCAAATTGAGAAGGAACAAGAAGAAATTTGTCTCTCCTTAAGAAAACCCCTAGGATCTGAAAATATTAAACCAAGAGAAAGATATGTTTCACAGTAAAACGACGTATTTTCCTTTCTAAAGAAAACCCATACTCAGTTTCTAAGTCTCGAATATAGGATCAATAGATTTGTCGCGGAGGAAATTAGAAAGGCAAAAAGCTTTTTCTGCTCTCTATTTCTCTCTCTATATGAAATAAGATGCAAACAAAAAGAGACATAAATAAGATGTAAACTGACTTAAACTTGTGATTGAGCAAAGACACTGCAATGAACAAGTGCAAAAAAAGAAAGAAGACAAAAAAGGAAAGATGACAAGAACAATGGGATCTAGAGATACTGCAGGGCAATTTAAAAAATTTGATAAGAAGAACAAAAAAAAAAAAAGCGCAAACTGATCTTGCTTCGAGAGAGAGATCCAAGATGGCCGCAAGGATGGGAAGAGATCAACTTGTCTTGAATACTTTGAAAATTCCGATAGTGTTGGTTTCGGATGGTGTAGCAGGATGGTCGATCAAGGAAGAAGGAGCCGCTCGCAAACAAGAACAGATAGCAAACAAAAACAAGTTGATAATGAATTTGTGGCTCGGATACCATGTTAAAAATACAAAGAGGTGGAGGAAAAACTTGTATGCATTGACTATTATTAACATGTATATATAATACATCCAAAGGTAACTTGCACATTACTATAAATTACAATAAGTAATATTCTTATGAAATATACACTTTCTGCAATACAATATCTTCAATAGTCACTGCAATATATGATTAGGAGGGGTAGTTTGGTTCTAAAATGATAAGGGGAGACCCAAAATGACATAGATGGAAGTAGTGAGAAAAGATATATTGACTTATGGTCTTATTTCGCGCATGACTATAGAGTAGAATGAAGAAATAAGATTCGTGTAGGTAAACCCAAGTAGTTGGGATAAGTCTTGGATAATTATGATGATACATAAGAGATTTTTTTTTTAAAATTTATAATACTTTAGGAAGTCATGTAAATTGAATAAACTATCAAATTTTTTTTTCATATTTTATCATAAATTTGAAATCCACAATATTTTAGGAAGTTAGGAAGCAATATACATGGTAGAATTAATTTTAGAAACAAAAGAAATGACAAGCTCTAGCAACAAGTTTAGGAGGTTTGATCCTAAAAAATAGGCAACACATTTTTGGGGGAGATTTTAGAAGATGTGATTCTTAAACTGTTTGAGAAAAGTACCTCCACGTGCATGTGAGAGATTGTCGGATTAATTGAAATTAAATACGTTAGGATATAGAAATGGATAAAGACAAAAATTAAAAATATCATGCACAAAAATTTTAGGATATTATTTTAGCCCAAGAACAATAAAATTCATTTAACCTACATATTCCTGAACTGCTTCATCAAGATAAGATTCATTTTATCTCAGTTACCTTAAGGCATGTTTGAATTATAATTCACTATTTTACCAAAGCTAATTTTAACAATGAAATGTCATGTCTGGTAGCGAATATTATAAGATTGTATGAGATAATCATAAAGACAATTTTAGATACAAATTTATCTTTTCAAAAAGCTGTTTTTACTTACATTCCAAGCAATTTGTTGGAAAACCATATATTCTTAGCGAGGAATAGCAAAAAAAACACCTGAATTCACCAAAAATAAATAAATAGTATTACATATAAAGAGACGAGATAAAAAAAGGCCAGATAAGGGAAATGTTTCTATGTGACCCTAACAATATATAAATTAAGTTATATGTGATCCCACTTCTTAGCTGTTTGATCTTAATTGAATGACTACGATTGTTTATATAACACTATCATGTTAAACATTGTTTTATTTTTTATTTTTTATCTACAAAATATTTTTGGATAAAATTTCGACTTCCCGTCATAAAATTAAGGTGAATGGAAAGAATAAAAAACAAATACTTTTTTAAAAATAAATAACCAAAATACACTTGCAAATTTTAGGAGTATTTTGGTAATTTTTTAATACTGAAAATATTTTATTATTATTATTATTATTTATCATATAAGGCCCTATCGGATCTACGCATGTCCCAATTTTTTTAAAAAATTATTTGTAAAATAAAAATAAAAAATAAAAAACTACAAGCCATCTAATCTTACGGTTAGACTCAAGCCATCTCTGCCGTCTACTTACATCTGATAGCTGAGTGAGGTCACATAAAAAGCTTCCCCTAAACATAATACAACATATGGCCGAAACGGCTAACAGAACGGATATTATCTAGAACTTATTTACTCGAGCCTAGAACTTGTTTACTCGAGCCTATGTGAAAACATCCCAAAACGCATGGGTTTGAATTTTGAAACAATAGTACTTGGGTCCAATGGAGTGAACGCAGGATGCGCTCCCGCGGGAGCACACAGTTTCCGCGCCAACGTAAATTTTTGGCGCCAAGTTTTTTGGGCTGCGTGTTGGCCCATTTCTGAGGGGCCAAAAAGCTTGTTTTATGTCTTCCCCCTTTCCCTGTCTATGTCTAGGGTTTTGTTACAGATAAAAAGACTGTAATTTTTTTCTCTCTCTAGGTCTAGGGTTTTGTTACAGAGGAAAAGTGTAGTTGTGCAAATCGAAAGGAAGCAAATGGGTGTTGTGAAACGCAGGAGGCTCCACAATATTGAAGAAAAGAAGCCAAGAAAAGCAATAAAAAGTTCTGTGAAGAAAGAAGAAGAAGAAGAAGAAGAGAGGAAAGATGGTGTTGTGAAGAAGGACAAGCCAAGAAAAGCAATAAAAGGTTATGTGAAGAAAGAAGAAGACGAGACGAAGAAAGATGGTGTTGTGAAGAAGGACGAAGAAGGGATGACAGAGTACGAGCGCAGGAGGCTCGAAAACATAGAAAAAAACCAGCTGATGCTCGCCTCTCTTAACGTCCAATCCCTCCTATCCTCGGTTCCTACCAAGCATCCCAGGTCTCTCTCTTTTTCTCTCTCTAGAATGTTATTCTTTGAAGTTTCAGTTCTTGTGGTCCTGTTTTCCTATTTTCAGGCTCTCTCTTTCTCTCTCATGGATTTCCCTTCCGCCATTTTCTATAGCACCATTTATCTGTATATGACGGTTCCTCTTTTTGATGAATTTCCCTCAAGCGCTCTCTAAATTTGACGATTTCTAACAGCACTCTGGATATATCTCTCAAAGTTTGCCCTCTACTTCCCTCTAACATTTCATCATTCTCATGGTGCTCTTTTTATCGATTTTCAGGGTCTCTCTTGCTTTGCCTTTTAAGTTTTCCCTCTTAAATTTCCTTTTAAAATTGCGGTTTATTTACTCTCTCTCTCATGGAACCAGTTCTTATGGCACTGTTTATTTATTTCAAGGTCTCTGTTTTTGAAGGTTTTTGCTTTTTTCTCTGATTTTTTTTTCTCTGAAATTTTACCGGTCAATTTTAACAGTTTTAAGTTCATATGTTTCTGCTCCAGTTTCTTTCTCATGAATTATCTGACATTTTAGCAATTGTGCTAGTCCCTATATCTTCCACGTCTCTCTCTCTCTCTCTCTCTCTTCTTTTTTGATGTTTATAGCTCTTATCTGCTTTTCTGTCCATTTTCAGGGTGGACCCCAAGGGTTATAAGAAAACCCCAGAAAGGAAACAGTCAAAACAGGGTCCTGTTGTTCTTCGAAGGTCTCTCAGAGCTAGAGGGTTCCCACCCGATGCATCTTCCGCCAATGGCCTGCATGATGACGAGCCTTGTATAAACCATCTCTCTTTATCTTCTTCTACCTCAGTACCGATTAGAAAAATATTAGGTTCTTTCACCATGGAAGAAGTATATGAGACCAAGAAAGATGATGCTTCGAATAAGCATTTCATCGACACAATAATCAACCTTTCTGATAAGTCCCCATTATCAAGAATTGGAGCGAAAAACATTGAGGCTTTTGAGGTCGGACAATTAAGATTGAGAGCGGAGAATGTTGCAAGGTTAGTACCTGGAAGAATTTTCAGTTTAGCATTTTTCCCATTTTGTGAAAGGTCAGTTGTGGTGGCTGGTGGCAAGTTTGGGCATGTGGGTATTTGGGATACTGATCAAAAAGAAGAGGATGGGGTTCACTCATATTGCCCTCATTCAGCCCCTGTTTCGGGTGTTGTGGTTTGGCCATTTCATCTCACAAAGGTATGCTCAGTCTCTCTCTCTCTCTCTCTCTCTCTCTCTCTCTCTCTCTCTCCCTTTCCATTTTTGTGTTCTAAATTAGTATTTTTTTCATTAATCAGAGAGTGAGCTTTACATGTGTAATTTCTTTAGAAAAATGTGGCATATCCAGTAGATTATTACAAACAATCAAAACTGTATAATTGCCAAGAAGGGTTTGTTTACACCTTCTCTTGCTAGAATATAACCAAGTTCATTGCCTTCTCTTCATGCATAATAAAGATGTCCTGATTCTACTAATGATGTAAAAACTTTCTCTAAGATATTTGCAAGTCTTCAAGAGTATTCCATTTCATTATTGGCCATTTGATTACCTAAGATATTTGCAAGTCTTTGAGAGTATTCCATATCATTATTGGCCATTCGATTACATTCTCATAACTCCCCTCTATTACTTTGAATGTCAACCTAGCCCAATGGCTCCCAACCCTGCTAACAGAGCTCGTGCTTCTGATTCGCTTGAATCACTGGCAGATAATGGCCCTGAAAATGTCATCGGTGTTTTACCTTAATGATCTTGAACACCCCCCAAACTCTTGCCTGGCCTGGATTTGCGATTGAGCTTTCATCAGAGTTTCGTTCATGCCATATGTCTTTTGGTGTGGTCCGACTTGCATTCCTTGACTAATGGCATGCCATACTTCATAAGATGACCAAAATTCTTCGCTTACCGTTATCCAATAAATAATGGCTGCCCTTATCTTATCAATTAATGATTCAGTTGTGTATTCCTCTCTACCATTCATCATCAGCATCATCATCTGAGCCTTATCCCAACTTGATGTAGGGATACCAATTAATGCAAGGAAGAAGGGGAAGAAAAATAAATAAACCGGAAAAATAAAAGACAAGAATAAAGATTGAGAGTATATACCCTCTCTCAGGGTTGGCAAGGGAGTCCACCCCAAAAAAGATCTTTTCACAAGATCTAAAATAAAATGTTATTTTCTTCACTCTCTTTTTATTGGCCCAAGAGTTATATATTTATAAAAAAAAAAATACCCTAAAACCTAACCTGTTACTTAAGAAACCCTAACTAAATTGCGACCCTTCATCTGAAGAAAAATAATAAAGTTCCAATTTTATTCGTCAATTATTTGCAACTAGAAACGACATAAATATTCTAAAAGAAAACTAGAAATCCAAAATAATCCTAAAATCTAAGTTTCAATTTAAAAAAAAAAAAAAACCTAATTACATCATTCTTTTGGGATTAGGAGAAGCTCAACCTAGAGCTTGTTGAGTTCATCATATCCTCTCCAATAGTTAGTGATGACGTCCCATAATTAGCCTTGATACTTTATCTTCTTCAATGAACAATCAACCAAAGACTTTGTGGGCAAATTATAGTGGAACTTTTTGCTGTCTAACATTATTTTCATTTCTCTTTACAACTCCTGATGTAGGTTGTGGATCTTGCCTCAAAATTTGCTCATTACATTCAAGATTGGCATCTCTAGTTGGTTGCGAGATAAAACTCGTCTCTAAGACAAGGTTTTGTGCCAGATCTATGTGGTTGTGAGCACCCTCGTCTTGATGAATAGTATTTTCCAATCATTGTAACTGCAGATTCATTATGTCAATCCCTCCTTGAATTATGTGAAACTCTCCTCAGATACCATCCATGGATTGATTTATGCATTTTATGCTGTCGTGAAAATGTTGTTCTACAACTTTTATAATTTGTGGCAATAGATCATCAATCACAGGAGTAGGTTTTGGTGGCATTGATGGATGGATCTTGTAAAGCTCTTATATGAATTGATGTAGGGTAAGGGGAAAGAGAATAAATAACTAGAAAAATAATAAACAAGGATGAAGATTGAGATAATAAACCCTCTTAGGGTCTACATGAGAGTCAATCCTAAAAACCTAAAAACTATCTCTTCACAAGACCCAAGATAGACTTTTATTCTCTTCATTCTCTTTTTTTTTGATCCAAGAGTTACATATTTATAAAAGAAAACAACCCTAAAGCTTAATTTGTTTGCAAAGAAGCCTAACAAAATCCCAACCCTTCTTCGTTAAAATAAAAAAAATAAAGTTTCAATTTTGCCCCTCAATTCTCTACATATAAAAGACATAAATACCCTTAAGAAAACTAGAAACTCGAAATAATCCTAAAAAAATCTAAATTTCAATTTTTAAAAGAAAATTAAAAAGTCTAATTACATCATAACTATTTGAGCAACTATACAAGTCATGTTCCCCCATTCCGTCTATCAAGGGCCATAACAATATCGTTGGATCATGATTCATGGTAGGGGTGGTAAAAACCTTTCATGTTGTGATGACCTAAAAAAAAAAAAAAGAATATATATAATATACGTGGGAGGCAAGGCGACAACAGGGAAGTAGG
>NW_006499563.1:172161-186425 GCF_000471905.2 Amborella trichopoda | reverse complement strand
AGAGAGAGAGAGAGAGAGGACCCGAATTTGGAAGCCTGTCTACGACTATGGCATTTTGGTGTAATGTGTTTATGTATCTCTGTCCTATCTTTGATTTCTCGAATGGATCCTCAGAACATGAGCT
This sequence comes from Amborella trichopoda, assembly GCF_000471905.2. The sequence goes on along the minus strand of NW_006499563.1, from coordinate 186,301 downwards.
TAACTTTTGGTTCCATCTCTGTGACTTCGGGCAAGTGCCTTATGTTGGCATTTGTGCTGTGGTGCAAACTGGTTAAATTGCAGAGCTCGTACAAATTTGCCGGGGTCCTTGAAAAACCTATTAAAGTTAATCATGCCAGGTCTTTCAGTAAAAATGTAGGACCCTGATTTCAACCATTGACCTTTGTAGACTCGGAAGATGATTTGATGATCCACAACCCTATAAAAAATGTCATTGTTTGTCAGATGCTCATCTCCACCGTACATAATTCCTTGATAACGATGGAGATTGATAGCGGTTTATAAACAATCAAATTAGAGCCCATCTTCAAATAGTGTCGAGAAATGTAGTTTCAATACTAGAAATCCTTGACTAGCCTAAAAATATATTTTTAATTATAAAATTTAAAGCCTAAAAAATAATATAGATCAAGTAGATCTGTAAAAGCTTGAATAACTTAAAAATTGATGCTCCAAAAAATGCATTACAAAATGCATTATTTTCAAAACTTGAAATACATTTTTTTCTCAAGTCAATGAATCTTGATATCGAGATGATCAATTTGAGTATCAAAACAATCTCTTCGGGTGAAATTTTTGAGGTAAGCTCTAATTTGATTGTTTAGAGCTTGGGCACCACATGAGCTTTCCCCAAATTTAAAAGACAACAATGGTTATGACCGTGCTGTTTCTATAGAGCCGAGGCTCTAAACAATCAAATTAGAGCTCACCTTCAAATGGTGTCGAGAAATGTAGTTTCAATATTGGAAATTTTTTACTAGCCTTAAAATATATTATCATATTTAATTATAAAATTTAAATATTAAAAAATAGTGTAGATCAAGTGGATCTATGTAAACTTGAATAACTTAATAACTGACGATTGAACAATGCTTTACAAGGTGCACTATTTTTAGAATTTGAAATCCATTGTTTTCTCAAGTCCATACATCTTGATGGTGAGATGATCAATTTGAAGATATGTGGGAATCAAAACAATTTCTTTTAGTGAAATTTTTGAGGTAGGTTCAAATTTGATTGTTTAGAGCCTAGGCTCTATATAAACTTTTCCCAATGATAAACGACCTTTTGTCTAAGGAAAAAGTTTATATAAAGTTACAACCTTACTTCAAAAATCCATTAGAAAAAGTCATTTTAATGTTGAAAAATACTATGATTGATAGTTACTTTAATGTTGAAAAATGCTATGATTGATCATCTCGACAGCGAGATGTATGAATATGAAAAAGGAAATATATTGAGTCTTCTAAACAATGCATCTTGCAACACGATATCTAAACTTTCTATTTTTAATATTTTCATAAGTTTATAGATCTACTTGATATTAATTATTTTTTGAATTTAAAATTTTATAATTAAATATAAAAATAAATTTTTACGCTATCATAAGAATTTTTTATGCCAAAATTGCATGATCCGACAAAATTTGGAGGTGCCCGTTAATTGGATTGTTTAATTGCAACCTTATATAGAAACCACACCCTCATAAAATCCCTTCAAAAAATTATAATTAAGTGCAAGGCCATTCTTTGGCGCCAAGGTTTTGGGCCGTGACGCAATTGGGGATGGCCCATTTCTATGTATGAGGGAGCAAAAAGTGTTCAGAGAAAATGTATCTTCTCACTTTTTCTGTCTATGCCTAGGATTTTGTTGCAGATAAAAAGCCTCTAATTTTTTTCTCTCTAGGTCCAGGGTTTTGTTACAGAGGAAAGGTGTAATTGTGAATCTGGTTTCAAATCGAAAGGAAGCAAATGGGTGTTGTGAAACGCACGAGGCTCCAAAACATTGAAGAAAACAAGCCAAGAAAAGCAATACAAGGTTCTGTGAAGAAAGAAGAAGAAGAAGAAGAGAGGATAGATGGTGTTGTGAAGAAGGGCGAAGAAGGGATGACAGAGTACGAGCGCAGGAGGGTTGAAAACATAGAAAGAAACCAGCGGATGCTTGCCTCTCTTAACGTCCAATCCCTCCGATCCTCTGTTGCTACAAAGCATCCCAGGTCTCTCTCTCTAGAATGGTTCTCCCTAATGTTTTCTTTGAAGTTTCAGTTCTTGTGGTCCTGTTTTTTATCTCTTTCTCTCTGTCTCATTGATTTCCCTTTCACCATTTTCTATGGCACTATTTATCTAGATCTGATGGTCTCTCTTTTTTAATGGTCTTCCCTCAAGCTCCCTCTAATTTTGACAATTCTTTACTGCACTGTGAATTTTTCTCCCATGGTTTGCTCTCAACTTCCCTCTAAAATTTCACCATATCTCATGGTGCTGTTATTATCTATTTTCGGTAAAATTTTACTACTCTCTTGGTGCTGTTTTTATCCATTTTTGGGGTTTTCTCTAGTGGCTTTGCCTCTTAAGATTTCCCTCTAAAGTTTCCCTTTAAAATTTCACCATTTGTTATGTTACCGTTTATTTACTCTCTCTCTCTCTCTCTCTCTCTCTGGACCAGTCTTATGGCACTGTTTATTTATCTCAGGGCTGTTTCTGATGGTTTTTGCTTAAGTTTTCTCTGAAGTTTTACAGGTCAATTTTAACAATTTTAAGTTCCTTATTTTATGCTTCAATTCTTTTCTCATGATTTCTATGAAACTTCAGCAATTGTACTGGTCCCTATATCTTCTTCCTCCTCCTCCTCTTCCTCTCTCAATCTCTCATATTTTTTTGTTTGAGATGTTAATAGCTCTTATGCTGCTTTTCTATCCATTTTCAGGGTGGAGCCCAAGGGCTATAAGAAAATCCCAGAAAGGAAACAGGTCCCTATTGTTCTTCGAAGGTCTCTTAGAACTGGAGGGATCCCACCTGATGCATCTTCAGCCAAGGGCGGCCATGATGACATGCCTTGTATAGACCATCTCTCATCATCTTCTTCTACCTCAGTGCCCATTAAGAAAAGAATGGGTTCTTTCACCATGGGAGAGGTTTATGAGAGCAAAAAATTTGATGTTTCAGATAACCATTTCATTGACACAGTAATCGGCCTTTCTGATAAGTCCCCATTATCAAGAATTGGGGTGAAAAAAGTTGAGGCTTTTGAGGTTGGGCAATTGAGATTGAAAGCTGACAATGTTGCAAGGTTAGTACCTGGAAGAATTTTGAGTTTGGGGTTTTTCCCATGTCTTGAGAGGACAGTTGTGGTGGCTGGGGACAAGCTTGGTTATGTGGGTTTTTGGGATACTGATGACAAAGAAGGGGATGGGGTTTACACATATTGTCCTCATTCGGCCGCCGTTTCAGGTGTTGTGGTTCGGCCATTTCATCTCACAAAGGTATGCTCTCTCTCTCTCTATATCTCTCTCTCTCTTTCTCTCTCTCAATTTTTGTGTGTTTTAATTGCTAACTATTTTTCATTAATAAGAAAGTGAGCTTTACATGCATAGTTTCTTTAGAAAATTCTCGCTTATTGAATACATCGTGACAAACAATCAGAAATGTATAACTGCCAACATATCACCCATTTCATTGCCCTCTCCCCATGCATGAATTAAACATGTCCTGATTCTACTAACAATATAAAAAATTTCTCTAAGATCTTTGCATATTTTCAAGAGTATTCCATATCATTACTGGCCATTTGATTACATTCTTAGAACCCCACCTCTTACTATTGTACACCTAGCCCAATGGCTCTCAACCCTGCTAATAGAGCTTGTGCTTCTGACTCGCTTGAATCACTGACTCTTGATCTTGAAAAGCTCCCCTAACTCTTGCCTAGGTCTAGATCCCCCAATTGAGCTTTCATCAAAGTTCCATTCATGCCATATGTCTTTTGCGGTGGTTTGACTGGCATTCCTTGATTAATGGCGTGCCATACTTCGTGAGATAGCAAACTACTAACTCTGAAAATCTGATATAGATTAACCCCAAAAACATTTTCTTACCCTTGTCCAATAAAGGTGGAGAGTTTATTTTCAAAAATTATTAAATGCTGGACACAATAGGAAGATAGTGGTAGAAGGAACCGTTGGCATAAATGAGGGCGGAGGTCATAAATACACTCATAGGATTAGGATATTAGAGGTGAAAAAAGCTTTGAAGAGGATGAAGATATGAATGGCTTTAGAACCAGATGTTATCCGGATAGAGGTTTGGAATTGCATGGGAGAGATTGGCATTGATTGGCTGACCAAGCTGTTCAACAAGGTGTTGAGAATAAAGAAAATGGCAGATGAATGGAGGAAAGGTGTTGTGGTACCTATTCACAAGAATAAGGAGATGTATATATAATTGTGCAAACTATCGAGGGATCAAACTTATGAGCAGCACTATGAAGCTGTGGAAGAGAGTGATTGAGCAACGACAAGGCATGAAACGAGTGTATCAGAAAACCAATTCGATTTTATGCTAGGGAGGTCAATAACTGAGGCTATTTTCCTACTTAGGCAACTGATTAAGAAGTTTAGGGCGAAGGGAAAAGACCTTCACATGGTCTTTATTGATCTAGAGAAAGCTTAGGATAGAGTACCTAGCTTATGATAGAGTACCTGTTGGAAAGGAAAGGAGTCTCCAAAACTACATCGACTTGGTGAGAGATATGAGGGAGCGCTATCTAGTGTGCAAACAACTAGTAGAGACAAGCATTCCTCAATTTGAGTAACACCTTTCCAAACATCGAAAACTGTGCCTTTGGTCCTCGTACTGCGAACCTCCCTTCCAAATTCCCCAAGCCTATACTTATAGTCAGTTACGTTCTTCCACAATTGTTGACCTAGCTGTCTAAACCTCTCCACTATGTTTCTATCAAAGCTTGACTGGTTTCTCTTGACTTTGTTATACCCAGACCCTTTTTTTCATTTTTATAGACCTAAATCCAAATAACCAGGTAATACTTCCCTTTTTCACCCTCCACTAAAGTTCTTTATGTGATTGACTACAGGTAGCAGCATGGGAAACAAAAATATTAGCAAATTTCGATAAGGTTGATGTAATCAATGTTACTCTCCCACCAAGTGATAAAAATCACTCTTTCAATGAATCTAATTTCCTATAAACTCTCTCAATGACCTTGTTGCATACAAATTTTGGAGGCTTGCCTGAATGCATCCGCTATTGGCTTGGAAGTTTATGAACCTCACTTCCAACAATGTTAGCCAGGTTCCCATGTTTCTCATTCATCATCAATACACCCAATAATTTGGTTTCCTGGACGGTGACTCTTAGACCAAAGACCACTTCAAAGAGCCATAGAAAATAACCATATATTAGTCACCTACTCCAGGATAGGATCACAAACAATTAAATTGTCATTTGCACTTACTGCGAATATTTAAAACCCAGATAGCAGGCCATCATTATACTCTTCTTCAAGCATCCATTCAAAGGCATTTGCAACAAGGATGAAGAGGAGTGGGGATAATGGATCCCCTTGCCACCAGCCTCTTGAGGTTGAGAAGTAACTATAAGGGATACAACTAATTAATACCGAGAACATTGTCGAAGACGAACAGCATGTATCCATTTCCTTCACCTTTGAAACAAACCCCAAAAGATCTATTACTTATTTACTAAATCCCAAGTATGCATTATTAATAGGCTTTCTCTAGATCTATTTTACAATTGATTCTTGGTGATTTTTCCTTTCCTTAGAATGTATACATTCATTAGCAATAATTGCTCCATCAAGAATCTGTCTCTCCTTGACAAAAGTTAACTGTTGTTGTGATATAACCTGATTCAATATTTCACTCAGTTTTGCTGCATGGACCTTGGGGCAATAATCTTGTAGACATCCCCCCACCTCGCCCCCTCCTGGCAAAAGCCATGAATGAGGAGTTTCATCCCTTTGTGCCAGAGGAATGGATGAAACATGCATATGATGTCACCCTTGGGAAGGTCCAATAATTCTTGAGAGAAGCCCTTAAGATATCCATCATATCAGTCTTATCTCTACCGAACCCAAACACGGCCTCTTCTATCTCCTTGGTTTGGAAAGGTGTTTCCATCCATTCAGCAATATTCAAATTTCTTTTTTTTTTGGTGCAAACATAGGCAATTGTGGACTTGCTTTATAAGAGAGACTTCGATGGAAATATTGTTTTGTGGTCTAAATTTGAGCTGACCCATTCATAAAGAGGTAAGTGGAGGATTGAACTATGTCGGTGTATCTTGGGTTTGCTATATTTCATTATTAGAAAGGGAGAATTGCCAACCTTCAAGTCATTTAATGAAATTTGATATAATTCTTAATCTAGAATGTTGGGCATTGCACATGAAACAATTCATTCTTGTGGGTGTTATGCCTTCCTTGTGTCTTGTTTTGAATACCCGTAGGTATTAGTGGTGAATATAGATTCACACAATTAGAATGTGAGTTACTATGTTCAAGTACTGTAACTAGTCTATGTATAGCGTAGTTGTGCAACATTACATGGTAAGTATGCAAAGTTATGTGAAGATTGTATTTGATGTTTAAACAAGCGGATTTGGCTGCCTCGACGCTAGGAGTCCTGGCCGCCTAGGCGGGCATCTATTGCCTCAAAGGCAACTTGATAACACACGCGCACACACATATAGGAATACACTTAAAAACACTCATGAGTGAAGTTCCACAGTATGTCACTTATGGCTCATTACTATCCAAATTCCATCAAACAGTCACGATTGTCTGATAGTGTTTGAATTTTAATAATTGTTTGAGTATGCTTTTGACATAGCCTAAACTTCTGCTGCAATACACCTTTGAGAAACACAATTCTTCCTTTCTAGTCAAGCATGACAAGTGCTAAGTTCGACTAAGTGTTGGACCCGCATAAAGAAAGAGTTCAATTCTTTGGCAAACAGAAAAGCCAAGGGATGAAATCTAAAAAAGATCCGATAGTCTTTATCATTGACCTTTCGATTCACCTTTCAAAAATTCTTTGCTGAATCTAAAATTTTTTTATGCCACTCTCTAGTGCATTCTCACACATTCCAAAATATTCATGCGCTCTGGTGCATAAGATTCACTACATCAACTCATCTTTTTTTCAAAGTTCATTATTGACATAAATACCCTTGTCCTTTTCTCAAGATCACGAGGAAAAGAGCAATGTAAAACACATTATGGAAGAAACAATCTCACACTTATTGGAGGGCCAAAATAGAAATATAAGCCCTTTCCTCCAAGTCACTCCTAACGAAAGAACCACTCATGTTGCACTAAGATAAGGCATGCTGTTGCACACGTTCAAGACTGAATGAACACTCTAGAACCCACTTGAGGATGTGATGATCGTGCAGGGTTGCTTGTTGCATACCCACGTAGACCACTACTATCACTCCACCATAACTATCAGACATAACTATGAACTACCTGGTCAACACCTATAAATAGATCAACACCCAAGGAGAGCAAAAATAGTTGATGGTAGTAAAGAAGACCCTTTGTATGTAAACGATGTATCTTGTTCTCTCAGTGAAACCATCTGTAATCAATTAAACATAGGTTTTTCACTCCTCCATTGTATGAGACAGCCATCATCATCATCAAAGCCTTTTCTCAACTAACTGGGGCCGGCTACACGAATCTAGGTCCGTCATTCTGCTCTATTAAGGGCCACAGATACCTGGGAACTTACTGACTAAAAAATAAATAAAGCATGTTTCAATTGGCTGATATATTCACCAAGGCACTTAGTTGTAACCAGACTCAACAGATTTTGTTTCGAGCTTGGCATGGGTGACTTCTATGCTCCAACTTTAGGGGAACTGTTAAAGAATAACTTGGTTTGTGTATTGGGGCATTTTTGTTATTTTTCTATACTTTAGGATACTTTCATTGAGGTTATTTTTGTCCTTTGTAAACCCTAAACAAATATTTTAAATAAAGATATTATTTATTGGGGTATAGGGTTACTGAATCTCATGTCACTCTCGCTTTTCTTTTCCTCTTCTTTCCCCTTTCTCTCTCCAGTTTTGACACTTTTTATCGTTCATGGTATTGTTCAGGCACTGTTTATGGCACTGTTCACAGATTCCAAGTTGAAAGATCTGACCTAGATTTATGTCAACCAACAAGTACTAGTTGAGTATATGAGGGAAGAGAAAGAAGATTTGGGGGCATGATCCCCCTATGGAATCAATCACATATATTTATATCATTGATATGATACAAGTAATGCCCATGCCCTTGTGTAAATAACTTACTCACACATAATCATGTTGAATAAGATATTCCATTCGTCCCTGACTTTCCACCTCACTTTCAACATCTATATAATATTCCTAGATTTTGTTTAGCACTTCCCCTTCATCTTGATGCCCATTAATGAAATCGCTGTACTTTTGGGATTTAATAGTTTCCTCTACTTTACAGCATAAAAAAAAAGTTTCCTCTACTTTCTTGGCAATCATTTTAATGTTTACAACAGGATGATTTTGTTTATATTAAAATTGTTTGTTTTCACAGTATACATGATTGTGACTATAATTATGCTTTGTTAGACTCAGTTTTGTAGCGTTTCTTGAAATACTTATCCTTATTGTGAGATACATTTGCTAAATTATATTAGTTTGTTGATTTCACTCATTGCCTATGTTTCCATGCTATATTTTGGGAGATGTTAGCATGGGAATTTCAGTGTGTAGAGTCCCTCTCTTGATATGGCACAATAATTTTTTAATAACTTTGCAGATCTTCACCAGCAGCTATGATGGGTCTATCAGGCTGATGAATGTCGAAGACGGAAATTTTGATATGATTTACCATTGTGATGATGAGGTTTTTGCTCTTTCAACTCAGACTTGTGACATGAATTCCTTATATTTTGCTGAGGGTCAAGGGGAATTGAAGGTTTGGGACGAGAGAACAAAAGGCATCTCAAACTCATATTCCTTGCATTCTCGAAGGATTAACACTATAGATTTTAATCCAGAAAACGACAACATAGTGTGCACGAGCTCCAATGATGGGGAAGCTTGCATTTGGGATCTTAGATGTATCAGAGATGATCCATTACAAAAAGTAAAGCATCAAAAGGCTATTCTTTCTGCATTCTTTTCCCCTACTGGACAATATCTTGCTACAACAAGGTTAACATATTCTTTTTTTGAACGTAAACATTTTAATGACCATGTGGCATAGTTTATAATCTCATTTTAATTATTTTTTGTATTGTAAATTGCTGATTGGAGATCTTTTCTTAATTATGGTTGTTTTTATGTTCTTTCTGCCATTCATCTATCATTGTAAAAAAGTGCATGTTTTTGTCCCTGACAAGTTTTCATTCTAATATTGATGCTGAAAGAGTTGTGGTTCAAGAGGTACTATGTATAACAAGATCTTCAAAGTGTCCTTGTGCAATTAGCACTAGGACAGATGAACTCTAGAAAAGCCCATTCCCGTAAACACAATAGCACTAGTACATATGAACTCTGGAGAAGCCCATTCCCCGTGCACTTACAAACACAAAAGTAAAGGAGATTAGTAGCCAACCTTTTTTCTTTCTCCTCTTTGGTTGCATCGAGGCCTATACTGAACATTCTCTTTGTCATTAAAAACATACTTGAAAACATGTTGCCAAGGTATAAATAATATGCGTTAAATAAAAAAAAAGTAGATTTTACTCAGAAATTGTTTAATCTCTATCACCTTTAATAAATTCTGATGTCTGATCCATTGTTCTTGGAAGCAGGAGCAGGAGTGGTATTGAGAGTGGGAGATCATTGCTTGCGGGAAGCTCCCCAATTAGGGACTGCCCATGCTATGTAAAATATTTAAAAATGTGATAAAATCATAAAATTTAAAAAATGGTTGAAGGAAGTTGATGCAAGGTTTATCTTCTAATTTTTTCTGCAGTGAAAATGGCCCCCTTCCTTAAACCAAAATTTACCTCGTTATGTAGGTCCCACTTTTTGTTTTTTTTTGAGAAACTTAACTTTTGTATTAAAAAAATATTTCCGTGAAGAAATGGTTACTGATGGGCATCCCACATATTGGGTGCTCAGATTACATACAAAAAGTATAGAAAGAGCAAGAATGCTCGCGGGGGAGAGGGAGAAATTACTAAGTAGATGACAGAAAAAGCAAGATTGCTCACAGGGGAGAAGGAGAAATTACTAAGTAGGAGGCACTACTGAGGACTCTGTTACAGCGGGAGCAAAAGGGTGGGCTGTTTTAGCCTGACATCATTACAGTTTTACATTCCAAAGAAAGAAATAGAGTGATAGGGGTACAAGTAGAGGGAGAGAGTAGGTGTTCCTTGGGAAAAATTGATAGCTCTCATTCTGAGGGACTGGTAGTTCGAGGAGAGTATTGCTGGTCTGGGTCTTGAGGGGCAGCAGACCTATGACGCAGGACTATCTCGCTCACCGGGTCTTGAGGGGCAGCAAGCCTGTGAAGCAGGCAGTCCTTCGGGTCATGCTTCCTTAAGAGATCTACCAGGAGCAGAAAAGAGGGTGTTGAGAGAGGTTATCGATTCCTTTGTTCTTTCTGAAGAGGGGAAGAGGTGAAATAGGTAGCTTAAGAGAGTAGCTTAGGAGATCAATAAGGTGTTTATTAGCAATGTAGAAATCAGACACTAGTGAGGACAACGAGGGAAAAGAAGAGAGGAAGGGGGAGAGAGATAGAAGAGAGACAGGGGGAGGGGGAGATAGTAGAATAATTGGAAAGGGCGAGAGGGATATAGAGAAAAGGAGACAAGATAAAGATAAAATATGTAGTATAGAATAAACCAGAGAGGGTGGGTGACACGAGAGAGAGAGAGAGAGAGAGAGAGAGAGAGAGAGAGAATGTAATAGATAAGAAACCAAAGTTTTTTTTTCCTTTTGTCTTTTTTGTTTTTTTGTTTTTGGAGGGGGAGGGGGTTGTAGAAATTGGCTTCAGTGCCCTCAGGAGGAAAGGAGATATAGAGAGATAATAGGATTTAGTAGGGCTAGCAATGGAACTGAACCCGACCCGGTACCTGCCTGGAATACCCGACACGGGTCCAGGTATGGGTCCAAACCTTGGACCCGTGGGTAGGGTCCGGGTCCTTCTTAATGGACTCGAAGATTCTTGGGTATGGGTCCGGGTAATAGTGGACCCACCCCATACCCGACCCGAGACCCGAAGTTTCCCACCCCTTTTGAAACCTACCCTTCATTTTATAGGAGACCCCTCATATTACCTCTCTAAATCTTTCGATGTGGGACTAAAAAATTTTCCCAACCTACAAAGCAACAACAATTCTATATCTCTCTCTGTGTCTAGCCGCATTTCTCTCACTAAAATCCTTTGTCTCTGTCGAACACGGGCAACGACTTCTCGCTCTCTCTAAACTAAACTTTCTCTAACACGGACAGTGCTTCTCTCTCTCTCTAAATTAAACTTTTTCTCTCTAATGTGGGCAACGATTTCTCGCTCTCTCTCTCTCTAAACTAAACTCTCTTTGTCAAAGTCCTCTCTATCTGTCGGTGTCTCCAAATTCTCATCTCTTCTTTCTCTCTCTCTAAAATCTTAATTTTTTGTGTTCTCTCTTAGTCTCTAGTGCCATTTCTTGCTTTCGTGCCCTCTTCATCTCTCTCCTTCTAAGTCCATTCACCTCTTTGCCTCTCTCTCTAAGGCCATTCATCTCTCTACCTCTCTCTATATGTCCATTCATCTCTTTGCCTCTCTCTCTCTAGTCCATGCATCTCTCTGCTTTCTCTCTAAGTTCATTCATCTCAGAATTAAGTATGAAGTGATAAGAAGAGAGAGGTTGTTGTTTATAGATAGGAAGATTAGTTCGACATGGATGGGAATAGAAAGAAATTAGTGGGTCGAGATCTATAAAAGCAGAGGCATGTCAATTGTTGGTTGAAAACTATTTCCAAACCCCCTCATGGGCTAGTGTCGGGTATGGGTATGGGTCTCGGGTCCAAAATTGCTTGTCGGGTACGAGTACGGGTACGTTCAATTTGGACCCAGTCGGGTTCGGCTACATATAGTCTATTTCTGGTCCTCTGGGTCTAGGTCCAGCTGGACCTGACCCGTTCCCACCCCTAGGATTTAGAGAGGAGAGAGTGATGGTTAGAGAGACAAGAGAATAGAGAGAGAGATTAGAGGTTGGTCATTGCACCTTGGCCCTGATTTGCATCTTCCTTTGATAGCTGGTCAGTTGTTGAGTTGGTCTCGCGGAAGATGAGTTTGAATATAACCCGTGGCATTGTGCTGCACAAAAAGTTGATGTGTTAAAAGATGGAGTATAGCCTCCAGGGAGGTTCCTCTTGGTGTGTGGCCCAAAGGACTGTATTTCTGGAGTCTGACTAAACTGTGATCCCTTCAGCAGGAGTCCCCAATGAAGCCACATGTTTGAGGCCCTCAAGAAGGGCCAGAGCCTCCACAAAAGTGGAGTCCTTGATTCCAATATATTTAGAAAATGTCCATAAGGTTGCATATGGGTCAGCGAGCTGCCCTCCTATTTCAGAGGGACCTGGGTTACCAATAGAGGATTTGTCAATGTTAAGTTTCAATAAGCCTGGTGGTGGGGGAGCCCAAATTGTCTTGGGTTTGTTGTGGGGGGATAGGTTAAGAAGGCACTCCTAGTTTGTCAAAAAGTGGGAAATGGGGATGGCAGCAAAGGTTGGTATTATTTGGCCCATGAGGGAAATAAGGATAAATATGGTTTTAAAGACCGCTTGTTGGCTTCTGGGTTTCCTCTAAAGTTCTTGCATTTTGCTCAAGCCACGGACTCCATAACAAAGCTGCAATAGATATATGCCACAACTTTAAGAGAATGAGGGGGAGTAACTTACTGGAGGCAAAAAAGTTTGAGAATGGATGACCATAAACCTAGGGAAGCCTCAATGGATGAAAAGATGAGGAATATTCTCCTCTTCTTGAAGAGAAACCCCTCTACGTTGAAGTTAATCCAAGGAAAGAGTTTTGCCTTGCATGAGTATCCAAACCAGTGTTTTAAAATGTGGCCGCATCGCTGCATATGCGGTCGCATCAGGTGGTATGCGGTGGGCACCGCATGGAAAAGACCGCATATGCAGTTTGGAGATATGCGGGCGCATATGCGTCGCATCAGAGCCGCATAGCGCATCTGGCTGCATATTGTTCCGCGATGTTATTTTCGATTGTGCCCCTCGGGGATGGGCAAAATGGTCTTTTTGACCATCAAAACTTGGGGGAAATAGTTTGGGGGGGGGGGTATTAACCCCGTAAACGAGCATTTACAGCCACTTTCATGGCTTTTTTGGGATCAAATCGAGGAAAAAAAAAGGCGGAAATTGTTTTTCATTGAGATTTTGGATTTGGGGATTGTTTTATACTTGGATCTTGATTTGAACCTTTTGGTTGTTGATTTGGGGAAGTTTAGGTGAATTTGTGACAAGAAATCAGGGGTTTCAAAGGCTGTGAAGAAATCGAGCACTGCTTCAAGAACCGGTAACTTTTTATTCTTTGTACAGTAATACTTATTTTTGAGGCAATGTCTTCTTCCCAATCTTCTAGTAATAAGGATCTGGCTTGGAAATATGCCAAACTAAAAAATCAGAAAGATAGAAATCATGTGATTTGCATGCTTTGTGGAAATACTTATATTGGTGGTATTTTTCAAAAAAAAAAACATTTAGCCGGAATTTCTGGGAATGTAAACGCATGCCTACAAGCTACCGATGAAATAAAAAAAGAGATTAGAGAATACATGGATAGATTGAAAACAGATAAAGAGAAGAAAAAAAATAAAAAGGAAAGAATTACTTGATGATATGCAATTATTTGATGATGATGTTCATGATTATGTGATGATGATGATATATCTGAAGGTGCAATGAGGCAAAGCGGTACTCGAACTCCAATCTCAAGAGAGAGGGTTATAAATATGGGTGCAGTTGGCAAACAGATGCATCCGTAGCAGCAGAGGTAAGGTGCACCTTCAAATTTCATCATGGTATATAATTTTAATGTAAAATGTTCTTAGGATTATCTCAAAATCTATTTTTATATCTAATTATAAATATTAAATTTAAAAAATGGTTAAAATCTGGTAGATCTATAAACATATGAAAATCTTGAAAAGGGACGGTCTAGATAATATGCTGTAAATCTATAAACATAGGAAAATCTTGAAAATGGACAGTGTAGATAATATGTTGTAAAATGCACTATTTCTGAGACTTAAAATCTTTTTATTTTTCATGGTCATAAATCTCAATGTCGAGATGATCAATCAAAGGGTTTTTCAA
>NW_006499563.1:146413-171568 GCF_000471905.2 Amborella trichopoda | reverse complement strand
ATATAAACTTTTTCTTATAAATATTGGTGGTAGTGTTGAAAAAAGAACACTCTCTCTAAGGGGCCAATGGATGTTTTTTTCACCCCTAGTCCCGAAATTGTAGTTCAGGAGAGAAAGTAAAAAACAAAACAAACTACAATTGAAAATAGATACAAGAAAGAACAGAGGAAGTCGGTATGTAAGTGGATTGCAAAGTGGATTTACATGACCGACATTCCTTTTAATATTATAACTCTCGATAATTTTGCATGTATGGCCCAAGACTTGTTCTTGCTTCACTACATGAGGTTAGGGAGCCCTTGTTGAAGGATGTTGTATTCGATGTCAACAAAATTTTGATTTCTCAAAGAGAAGGATGGGAGAAATATGGGGCCACTATTATGTGTGATGGTTGGTCCGATGGGAAGTCGAGGGCATTCATTAACTGTCCAACAAGTACTTTTTTTGTTAAGTCTGTTGATGCATCAGACAAGTCACATGATGCTACATACTTGTCATATGTGGCTTGATGGATGAGATTGTAGAGTTTGTTGGAGAGAAAAATGTGGTACAAATTGTCACTGACAATGGTGCCAATTATGCCGCAACTGGCATTTCTTGACGTTGAACATGACGCATATGTTTTGGACTCCTTGCGTAGCTCATTATGTTAATCTTATGCTTAAGGAAATGGGTACATCTTTATTTAGTGGGGTGATTTCAAGAGCTATGTTTGTTGTTGGATTTATTTACAATCACACCATAGTCTTAAGCATGATGAGATTTTTTATAAAGAAGAGAGAATCAGTGAGACTGGGTATCACTAGATTTGCCACGTCATTTCTCACTCTTCTAAGCTTAGCCAAGCAAAACAGTGCCTTGAGGACCATGTTTGCTTCACAGCAATGGAGTCATAGTAAATGTTCAAAGCATAAGGATGGGAGAAGGCTGAAAAATTTATTTTGAATATATCTTTTTGGAGTCAAATAATTCTTGCATTGGAGGTAGCTCGCCCTTTAGTGAGAGTGCTTCAATTGGTTGATGGTGATGTGAAGCCCGCTATGGGCTACATACATGAGGCAATGACTAGGGCAAGAGTAGATATAAAAAATGTTTTTTAAAGGATGATGAATATATGCGTATGGGTATACTTGAAATTATTGATGGGAGATGAGATACCCAGCTTCATAGGCACCTCTATTCAGCCGGTTACTTTCTAAACCCATCTCTTTACTACAAGCACCCATCTATTGAGTCAGATTGTGTAATAAATGGTGGGTTTTTAGATGTGCTTGAGAGGATGCTGCCTGACTAAGATATCCAGGATGAGATCCAGAGCCATGAATTAATTAAGTTCAAGTTAGCCTTGGAAAACTTTGGGAGAGATATTGCTACTCGAAATAGGGACACTAAAGATCCAAGTAAAGGCCAAAACTACCCTTATTTGTTTATGACTTTATGTATAGTTCCATTGTTTATTTGTTTACCCTTAATTTTTATCTATATTATAATTTAAATTATAAAATATTATACAGCTGCATGGTCGGCATTATAGCGAGACACCAAATCTACATCTCGCTATTCGAGTATTGAATCTCACATGTAGCTCATCTGGTTGTGAACGCAATTGGAATGCATTTGAGCATGTAAGTCCTTAACTCCTTATTCCTTAATCCTTATTTCTTGAATTTCAATTTCAAATTTCGATTTTCTAATATAATATCTAATTTATCTAATTTCAATTTTCTACCACAGCTCCATACAAAAAAACAAAAAGGTTGGAGCAGAAAAAGTTGAATGATTTGGTTTATGTTCGGTATAATGAGTGGCTTAGGGAGAGGTATCAAAATCGCATGAAGCTCAACCCTATTCAATTGTATGAAGCTGATGGTGATTCCACAAGTACGTGAACCATGGGTTCAAGACGAGAGCGTGTGTTTGAGGGTGAGGATCTTAGATGGCTTGATGTCGAGCTAGCAACAGGGAGTAATGAAGAAGGCTGACTTAACATTAGAGCACAGAGGAGTAGAGGAGCTGGGTCTAGTCGCATTTGCACATTAGCTCCGGAGGTCGAGGAGGAGGAGGCTGACTCAAAGGAGACCGAAGAAGAAGAATACGTGGAGGCTGCCGAGGATGATATTCATGATGCACATGACAACTCTCAAAGCGACTTCTCTGATTAACATTTGAAACTTCAAAATTGTCTTTCAAGATGACTTCTATGGTGAATGGATGATTGTATTAACTTTGAACTCTTTTTGAACTTGACTGCAAAACTCTTTAATCTTCATGGAGACGTGGACTTTTGGTTTGTAGTATCACTATTTTGTAACTTTAAAGTTTGTGGTTGTAAATTTGTGCTTATGGTTGTTGATTGTTAATGTTTTATGAAGCTAGTTTCAAATTTCTAGTTTCTATCAAGGGATAGTGGATACATAATCTCTGAGAACTAATATTTTTGAGTTAATCATTAAACTAAAATACCTACTATCACATATATCACCTCCATATTTTTTTCTATGCATTAACCTATTTTTTTTTAGATTTTTTAGAATTTTTTTATATTTATTGACCGCATCGTCGCGATGCACCCGCATCTGGACCGCATTGAGCGGCATCGCCCCCCCCACCACTTTTGGCCACATCCCGCATTTTAAAACACTGATCCAAACGAAACCTTGAACTTTATGTGGGATAGGCAGGAACAAAATTTTGTTGAGGAGAGGATTGGGGTTCAGGTCGGGTAGGAGAGAGTTATAGGAGGAGACAGAGAAACATATTGAGGGGTTTGGAGACCAAATTAGGGTATCTTGTTGTAGGAGCAGACTAAAGATGGGTGCAAGAGTTTGGAGAAGGAAGGTGAGGGAAATAAATTCTTGGTCTGAGAGGTTTCTTCTAAAGGTAGGGATCCAAACGAGGCTGGACCCATTGAATTGCATGTAGTCTGCAATAAGTACTTCTTGATTTGTGGCAAGTTAGAAAAGCGAGGGGAAGGATATCCTAAGAGGGGAGTGACCAATTCAGAGATCAGTCCAGAATTTGATATGAAGACCATTTCCTAATCTGGTGCGGTTAAGGAACTATTTTGGTGGAGGAGATGCTCTTCCAAGCTCCCGAGGACCTATGGGGGGGATTTGGGCATCTAATCTTTATTACCCATCCCATATTTAGAGTTGATAACTTGTTTCCAAAGGAGGGGTGAGGTGAAGAAAACTTTCACCACCATTTTCCCAAAAGGGCCAGAGTCATGGTTCTCAGGTTTTTTATTCTTAATCCACCAAATGGTTTTGGGATGCAGACCTTTTCCCAGGCAACTGAGTGGTAGTTTTGGGAGCCCTCCACTCCAGACCAAAGGAAGTCTCGCATAAGCTTGTCCAGGTGCTTTATACCCGAGATGGGAATTTGGAATAACGATAGAGTAAATGGGGATACTGGCGAGGGTGGTGCTGATTAAAGTGATTCTACCCCAAAGCATAAGAAGCGACCCTTCCAAGAGGCAAACTTCCAAGTAAATTTTTCTATAAGGTTGTCCCAAAGATGTTTTCTAGGTTTTCCTATGTAGAGGGGCAAACCTAGGTATGAGGACGGAAGGGATTCTGTGGAACAACCTAGGCGGAGTGCTAGACTCTCATGTTTTGAGTTGTCGACCATAACCCCTAACATTTTGGTTTTGGCAAGATTAACTTTCATACCAATAGGGAGCTCAAAAGTTCTTAGGAACTGCCATAAGCAGTCAATTTGGTTAGGATAGGCATCACAAAAGATGAGTGTCATCAGCGTAAAGGAGGTGCGAGATTACTGTGCTAGAAGGGAGTCCCGAGAGATGACCCCTATCGTACTATTTAAAGATGGTTATGGAGAACAACTCATCTATGAGGAAGGGTGAGAGAGGGTCACCTTGCCTACGACCTCTATCAGTTTGGAAGAGTCTTTCCGGGGAGCCATTAAGGAGAATAGAAAGGAAGGGTTAGAAATGCAGTCTAGAATCCAGTTTCACCAACGAGGACTGAAACCCATACGACTTTGGATGAAATCAAGGTTTGCCCAGTCAACTATGTCGTAAGCCTTCTCCCAGTCTAATTTAATAATGAGACCTTTCTGCCTTGAGATAGACCTAGAGTGGATGCCTCATGAGCTGTTAGGGCACCATCTAGGTTTTGCCTGCTAGACACAAAGGCATATTGGGTTGAGGAAATGACTAAGGTCAGGACCTCTTGAAGATGGGAGGCAAGAGTCTTTGCAAGGATTTTGTATGAGGAGTTGAGAAGGCTGATTGGGCGGAAGTCCCTCAATCTATGAGCTCCTTCTACTTTGGGGACAAGAGCAATGAAGGTATTGTTTAATGCCGAATTGAGCCTGCCTTTGTGAAAGAATCTTCAAAGAAAGCTAAGAGGTCTGGAGCAGTAGTGTCCTAGAAATTTTGGAAAATCACTACTAGAAATCCATCTGGTCCAGGAGCTTTGCCTTTGGGGTGATCAAATACAACTCTACGGATTTCCTCAATGGAGAAAGGCCTATAGGATCTACACGTGGAAAAACACTTGCCATCCGTTGGTTATTGAGGGCATCGCAAAAACATCCAGGTCGAAATATGGCTTTCAAATTAGGTTGCTATGAGATGCTTCTTGGGAGATAGTTGGGAAGGTAAGGTTCCCCAGAGTAGGGCAGGGATGAGAAGGCCTAGAGAAAAGATTTTGAAAGTATCTAATGAAGAGGCACTTAATTTCAGTGGGTTGAGAGAAATAGTTTGAGCCTACCGAGACCTGGGTAAGAGAATTTCCCCTGTGTCTAGAGCTGACAGTCTTGTGGAAGAAACCAGTGTTTCTATCTCCCTCTTTAAGCCATTTGATTCTATAGCGCTGGAACCTGTTTGTTTCTTCTTGCCTAAGAAGTTGGGCTAGGATTGCTTTAGCCTGAAATCTAGAGTCTATTTCATGTGGAGTAAGAGAGCGGGTTTCCTCTACAACATCTAGATCTGAGATTGTGGATTTGTGGGCTCTAACAGGATCCTTAAAATTTGCAGGCAAGTTTTGGCTCCAATGTTTCAAAGAAGCTTTAAGTATTTGGAGTTTGTGGGTTAGCCTAAAGCCAGCCCAACCTGAAACTGAAGCAGAGGACCAAATGGAAGAGAACATATGGGCGAAGGACGGTTCTTCCTACCAGAAAAGCGCGAACCTGAAAGGTTTATTTGAAGGAGTTGGGTTGGTGTCTAAGAGCATGGGCTTATGGTCTGAGGTGGCTTTAGGGAGAGCCCTAGAACAAGATCATGGGAAAAAAGATTCCTAGGAAAGGTTGAAAAGGAAGCGGTCTATCTTGGCCATTTTGTAGGAATGGAGGCATGATTGGGCCAAGTGAAAGATCGGTGGACATCAATGAGGCGGATACTCTCTATGGATTCTGAGAAAGCTCTCATGGATGTAGTCAGACGGCCACCATTCGATCTCTCATGGGGACATATGATCGAGTTGAAATTCCCCCCTCCCCTAGAAGTCAGGGGATGAGGGGAGGAGCGGCTGAGAGGGAGAGTTCCAACCAAAGATTTTCTCTGAGAGATGGGCTATTAGGGCCATAGACATAGGTGGACCTAAAGATAAAATCATCTGAATTTTGATGAAAAGAAATGGTTATAGAGTAATCCAGGATCTAGGATGAAATTCCATTGAAGACAATTGGGTTCCAGATGACCCAAATGCCCCCAGAGGCAACCTGGGAGTCTTTGGTGACCCAAGCATAGGGTTTCATCCCCAAATTTTCCTAACTTGGGGGAGGTCAGGAGATGGGAGTTTAGTTTCAAAAAGTGCAAGTATATCGGGAAATTGAGAGTATAATAGGGAGGGAATAGTGCTACTCTTAGTGTTTTGCCAAGTCCTTTGATATTCCAACAGAGGGCCCTCATCTAGGCGGGTTTGGGTGACGGGAGGGTTTCCTGGTGGATCTCCTCTTCTTAGGGCTAAGGGGTAGAATGGAAGAGAGGGAGATCAACTGGGCTGAACTCCTAGGGGTTTCATAGTT
The DNA here is from genome assembly GCF_000471905.2 of Amborella trichopoda. The sequence goes on along the minus strand of NW_006499563.1, from coordinate 165,577 downwards.
CACCCCAGTTTGAAGTTTTGTCACTCCCTAGATCCTTTAATAGGCTTTGGAGAGGAGGTTACCTGAGGTGCACCCGCAACAGTCCTAGGGTGCAATGAGATCTTTGAGATGTCTCCCGAGAAAGCAAGGCCACAATCGTCAATTATGTTTGCCAAGAGGAGCTCGGCTCGGTCTATTCTTTCGAGCTCCCTAGAATCGGTCGAGATAGTGGACTAGATGTCTGAGTTGAAATTAGAGACAGGGGGTGGGTTTTGTGTATGATGGGGGAACACTGTACCAGGGAAAGGCTGAGCAGCAGCAAAAGGAGGGGTCTCTTCAGGGGGGAGATGAAGGAAGAGTGGGATGAGGAAAAAAGTAGTTCAAGGGTGGGATGCAGGGGGGAGGGTACCCTCCCGAAGCCTGCGCAACATTAAGGGCAAATCTCATCTCGAGAGGGATGGGGACCAACTCCTTGAGGTCTGAGAACTGGAGGCTGGAATCAGGAGGGTTGGGTAAGGTGGAGGCGAATGGGTTAGAGGGAGTGAGGTTCTCTGGGCATGACTTGAAGAAAACGAATAGCAGGGGGCCAAGAGGATAGGGGTGTAGGGGTTGGGAACTTGGGGCAATTCACGTATTGGGGGTGGAGAAGGGTGGAGGGGTGGCAGTATGAATGAAATTCAGGGGAGGAGGAGGTTAATGAGGGTGGGGTGATGTTGGGGGACTTGGTGTGGGGGGGGAGGGGGAGGTGCTGCTTGCTGGGTAGGAGGGGTACTTGGTGGTGGGGGGGGGGGGCGTGCAACCTGCTAGGGTAGGTGGGGTATTGTTTTTCTCGACGAGGCATGGGAACGAGGGGGGGGGGGAGATGTGCTGGGATTGAAGGGTTCAAGAGGGAGGGGGAGAGTAGGGGTAGCAGGAGGAGGATGAAGGGGGGAAGGGTAGTAACTATTACTGGAGTAAGGGAGGAGGGCCAGGAATTGGTTTGAAAGGGGATGGGGGATGAGTTGTAGGATAGAAGACCAGATAAGGGAGGGGTTTCTTGATAGGTTCCATCAGCTATGAGCGGGGATGGAGACGAAGAGTCAGAGAAAGTGGGCCTCGGAGAAGGAGCAGTTGTTCTAAGTGTCAACGTAAAGAAAGGGGAGGGGTCAAAGGGTAGAGGCTGAGGATTTAATGCAGCCGTCATGGAGAGATGAACCACAACTAGAAGAGACGGTGGAGGCGACATCTGTGTGGGCGGGAGACACGTGGAGGATGTCTACAAAGAAAAATGAAAAGCCAAATATGCCCAACCTAATTTCAATCTCTTAAAATCATCATCATTATTATCATCCGAACCTTATCCTAACTATTTGGGGTTGGCTATATGAATTCTGTTATGCTATTATGCTCTATCAAATACGATACCCTCAGTCAAACCATTAGTCGTTTTATCTCTTCTTACTACTTCCATTGATGTCCTTTTGGGTATTTCCTTTGCCCTTTTAGAGCCTTCCACGTGAACCAAATCGCATCTCCTAACCGTTGTTGTATTAGATAGCCCATTACTTTTCCTCATCCTATCTCCTATTGAAGCCACCCCTCAGTTCCCTTGAATATATTTACTCCAAATTCTCTCATTTCTTGCCTTGCCACTCATCCATCTCAACATCCTCATCTCAACTATGCCCAGCATACGAATATGTTATTTTTTGACCGCCCAACATCTCGTCCCAAAACGCATGACTGGTCTTATAGCCGCCCTAAAGAACTTCCCCCTCAATTTCATTGAGATGCAACAATTACATAAAACTCTGGATGCACATGTCCACCTCGACCACATAGCTCTAATTCTATGCATGACATCTTCCTCAATATCTCCATTCTTTTGGATTATCAACCGAGATATCGAAAATAGTATCTTGGTTATCGATCTTAACTACTTGTTTTTACTCCTATTATTGTTAAATTTGCATTCTGTATATTTTGTCTTCATCTGGCTAATTTTAAAACATTTAGATTCTAGAATATCCTTTTTAAGTTCTAATTTTGCATTGACGTTACCTTTAGTGTCATCAATCAAAATTATGTCAACAGTGAATAACATAAACCATGGCGCTTCATCTTGTAGATACATAGTTAACTCGTCCATAACTAAAACAACGAGATATGGGCTCAATGCTGATCCTTGATGCAGGCCTACAGACTGAAAAGTGAAAACTTACTTGTCTCTCCACTAGCTGTCCTCACACTAGTTAGTGCTTCCTCATACATATTTCTCACTATGTTAATATATCCTCTTGAGACCTTTTTCTTTTCCAACATCCACTATTAACTCTCTAGGTGTCGTTTCTTATGCTTTTTTAAAATCAATGAAAACCATGTGGAGGTCTTTTCCCTTCTCCTTAAACTTCTCAATCAGTTGCCTGAGTAGGAAAATAGCCTCAATTGTTGACCTCCCTAGCATAAAATGGAACTAATTTTTTGATACACTTATTTTATACTTTAGTTGTTGCTCAATCACTCTCTCCCCAAGCTTAATAGTATGGCTTGTAAGTTTGATCCCTCGATAGTTCGTACAATTCTGTATGACTCATTTGTTCTTAGAAACAGGTACCGCGATACTTTTTCTCAATTTGTCTGGCATTTCCTTTGTTCTTAAGGGGAATAACATAGTATTGTTCGATTCGTGGGGATAGGTAAAGGTGTCTTCCTTGGAGGAAACCTAGTAGCTTGAGCAAGGCTTTTAGCAATGAAGGAGATAGGGAAGTTCCAAAAATAGAGAAAGATTAAAAAACCAGAGATAAAAGGAGCACTTGCTGCTCTATGGTTTTGAATAAAAGTCCATAACATAATCATCCATTATGCCTGAGGACATCCCTTATGTGAGAAAACCCTAAACAAGACTTAATCCTGGCCATCCATCAATGACCCTTTATTATAAAAGGCTGTAAGTGAATAAAAAGACATAAAAAACTTTAGAACCCACTACTTATGCCGTGAATGAATAAACTTTAGAACCCACTACTTAGGCTGCATCAGTCCCCCCCTTTCTCTAAAGAATCCGCTCTCGAATTTGGCGGCTCATCTCCTGAGGTATCATCACGATATGGAATGAGATGTTTGACATTAAAAAGAATATGGTTAGGAAGCTTCAATTTGTAGGCATTGTCCTTAATCTTCTGTACCACTTCACATGGTCCAATCTTGCATTGGCTCAGCTTATGATATTGCCCAGCTGGAAATCTATCCTTAGTCATGACTGCCTACACAAAATCACGAACATCAAAAATCATATGCCAGTGATGCTTTTCAGCGGCTGCTTTATATTTGGCATTGGACTCTTCTAACTGCTGCCAAACCTTGTCATGAGCAAATTTGATGTGTTCGATCAAATCCTCCGCCTTGCCACTAACTTGTTCCATATGGCGAACTGGTGCTAAATCAAGTGCACTCCTTGGGTTCTACCATAAACAATCTCAAAAGGACTAAATCCTGTGGAGCGATTCTGGGACCTGTTAAAAGCAAACTCGGCTATAGCTAACGTCTGATCCCGCTGCTTAAATTGTTGCCCACTAAACTCCGAATCAAATTTCCTAAGCTCCGATTTACCACTTCAGTCTGACTATCTGTTTATGGGTGCTACGCAATGTTGACATTCAGTGAAGTGCCAAGATTCTTGCACAAGCTCCGTCAAAATGACTAATAAACTTCTGATCACGGTCAAAAGTAGTAGATCTAGGCACACCATGCAATCTAACAATCCCCTTGAAGAACAAATGTGCAATATGCGAGGCATCCATGGTTTTCCTACAAGCTAGAGGATGAGCCATCTTAGAAAATCGATTGACCACAAAGAACTCTGAGTCCGTACTTCACTGTGTACGTGGCAAACCTCGGACAAAATCCATACTCACATCTGTCCAGGGCAACTGTGGAATGGGTAATGGCATGTATAGATCAGCATTAATAGCTGTCCCCTTAGAGACTTGACAAATATGGCATTTGTTTACATATATACTCACGTCCTGCTTTAACTTTGGCCAATCATAATCATCACTAACCAAAGCCAAAATCTTATCTCTGCCAAAGTTTCCCTCGCCATGTACTCTTGGATAGTTTGCTGCCTCAAAGACCAATCAGGAAGACACAGATGATTCCTTTTGAAAAGAAACCCATCATGCACAACATAATCATCACGCCGGCCTAAATCAACCTCCTGAAGAATTGTCCCAAAGTGTGTGTCTGCTGAGAAAAGGTCTCGGAAAGTGTCAAAGCCCAACACTTGAGCCTGCATAGTAGTAAGCAAAGAGGCTCTCCTCAGTGCATCCGCCACCTTATTTTGTGCACTGGATTTATGCTTCAGGGTAAAAGGTATGCCAGCCACTTGGCATGTCGATGATTCAACTTATGCTGGCCATTAATGTGCTTTAACACCTCGTGATCGGAATAAATAATGAATTCCTGTTGGATCAGGTAGTGTCTCTTAAAGTTTGCACAATAGCATAGAACTCGACATTATAAGCAGAATACCTCTGCTTGGTGCCATTCAATTTCTCGCTGAAATAAGCTACGGGCCTACCATCTTGACTTAACATTGCACCAATACCGACCTTAGAAGCAATCTACTCCGAAGACTTTGTCACAGTCTGGAAGCACTAACACTGGTGCTACCGATATCCTCAACTTGATCTCGGTGAAGCTCTTTTCTGCTTGTGGGGTCCATTAGAGGACTTTTTTCTTTATACAATCAGTGAGAGGTGCCATAATAGTGCTGAAATAATGTATGAAGTGCTGATAGAATGAGGCTAGACTGTGAAAACTATGCACATCATGGATCGACTTCAGCGCTGGCCAATCTAAAATTGCTCGGACCTTGGATTCATCAGCTTTAAGTGGTTCGACCACTATTGAACAAGTGGTTCAACCACTATTCGTCACCTTTAAGGGCAAACGCAACCCCAGATTCCTTCATTTGCTCTGTAAATCTGGCCAAAGAAAGAAAATTGGTACCCTCCCGATGTTTAGGTTTTGGTCCAAGCTCTTTGAATGGGGCTAGAATAAATTTCAGATTATTCTTCCAAAGGTAAAGTATTCTTGCACCCATCATGTATGGCATGCCTATCATACTGCCAAGGGCTCCCCAACAAGACATGACATGCATCCATTCCATGTTACACAACACATTGTCATTATAGTGCTGGCCAATGGAAAAAGAAACTAGGCAACATTTAGAGACTGCTATCTCATTGCGCTTTTTGAACTGGGACAATTTGTAGGGATGTGGATGGCATTTTACTCTCAAATGCAGCTTTGTCACGGCCTTCTCTGACACAACATTTTCGCAACTGCCACTATCAATCACCATGGTACAAACCTTTCCTCCAATTGTGCACGAAATATATTGGTTTGCAACCAATCTTCTTGTGTGTCCTCTTTTGGCCCCAAAAGCTCCTTCTGGCCACTAATGCTTCTTCACCAACATCTCCATGAAGAAGTGACCTCTTCATCACCGTAATCATCAAAAACATGATCAACACTGACATCTGCATCAATTGAATCGTTCTCTTCGATCAATAGTTGTTTTCCCTCTCGGCTAGAGTTGTTTTCCGCACTTGAAACACTTTATTGTCGAACTACCAACCTGTTTTCTTAATTTCTGGCCCTGACCAATAGGATGCCCCATCTGTGGGGCTGCGGCCCCTCTCTGGACCCCAGATTGTCGCTGCCAGACTCCCACAACCTGCTTCTGCACCTGTCCAAACCTTGGCCCAAATCTGGCCCCTACTGCTGGCATATTTCCAGATCTGAATTGATCTCGGTTTTGTTGTGTCTCCACTACCGAGGCATGCTGATATGACTCAGATACAGTCCAGAAGGTGTGGAGATTCAACAGATCCTGTAGAGACTACCTAAGACCTCTAGTATATCGCGCTACCAGCTGGTCATCATCCTCAGAAAGCTCAGTACATGAAACCAGCTGATATAACTCTGCCATATAGTCATCGACCAACCTACTTCCTTGTCGAAGATTATTTAAACATTAATATAGAGTATGCAAGTAATTGAATGGCAGAAAAGCCTCTTTACCTTATGCTTCATCTTTGCCCAATCTATGAATTTTGGCTTTCCTAGTTGTGTACGTGTCATCTTCAATTGTTCCTACTAGGCCGAAGCTTGTCCCCTAAACTTTACCGTGACTAAAGTTGCTTCTTTTTCTCAGTAACCTCCTTGTAACTCCAATATCCGCTTCACTGTATTCAGCCAATCAATAAATTCCTAAACCGTTAAACCTCCATAGACTTTGGGATCTCAGCCTTGAGACCCGTTTCCCACCTCCTACTATCCCTATCTGTACAATCATCTAGCTCTGTCCTTGGAGCTTGATCATGGAAGGGATTTATGGATTCTTCATCTGCCTCGATCTCAGATTCTTGAGATGGGGCTTCTCATATTCTTGAGATGGGCTTTCATCTACGCCAAACACAGAGCTAGGGTTTCAACTAGTCTCCTCATATTTGCAATCCCTTCTTACAAACTAGCATCAAAAGCTTCTATGGTTGTCACTTTTCCTCCTTTTCCTTTGCGTGGAGGTATGACTGTTGATCTCGACACAAAAATTGATGGTACAATACTGTGCTACAATAATGTGTTACAGTAACATGCTATATAGTATTGTGCTTCCATACCATGCTACAATACTGTGTTGCAGTACTGTCCTTACTGATCATCGGACTCTGATACCAACTTGAAGAAATCCTAGGAGCTTGAGCTAGGGTTTTAGCAAAGAAGGATATTGGGACGATCCAGAAATTGAGAGAGATTAAAAAACCAAAGGTAAAAGAAGGAGCACTTGTTGATATCGAGTTTTGAATAAAAGTTCATCACATCATCCATTATGCGTGAGCACATCCTTTATATTAGAAAACCCTAAACAAGCCTTAATCTTGGCCATCCATCTAAAGTAATCATAACTCTTTGTTATAAATTCTTTCATGGTTGCGAGGGACCAATCTCTCATTGCGGATTACTGTGCTATGCCCTACCTGAGAGACAAAAGCTATGTCCTACCACTGTCAGGAGAAACATAAAGGTCTCTAGATCCAATGTTACCTCTTTTGGGTCTTGGGTAAAAATTCATTCGTCTAGGTCATACCTCGTTGGTCATGTTCCTACGTTAATCAAGGGGTTGCTAACTAATTGTTGAGTCCTCTACAAACCGCAGGACATAGTAGCCCATCATATATCTTGCCAACATGACCTAATAATATACGTCTAAACTCGATTGTCCCTTCTCAGGTAGCCTCTACGCACTTGAGACTCTGACTTCTCCCGGTGATTGTGGGGCTATGTTATGTCTCGGGCTTTGCTGGTCTGAACACATGTCATTCGTCTCATAGGTACGTTGAGCTGAAGTCTGTCTGGGGTTGTCCTTGTCTGCACTGTATTGAATATCACTCTCTCAACAAGTAGATGACATTGATGGGTTTCCCTCCTGTCCACTGCTGCAATGCATTATTCTTCCTTATCCATTCAAGCCGGGCTTGGCTCGGGTTACTACTTATGCCTCTAAGTGAATAAAAAGACGTAATAAATACATAAAAGACAAAAGGATAGACTCAATGACTAATTTATCATTTTGTGGGTACTTAAAAGCAGTATTTTGGGCTGCATCGATCCTAAAGCTATTCCTATCTTCATTTTTCTTAAGGTTTGTTTCATTTCAGATATCCTAATCCTATGAATATATCTATGGCGTCCGACCTCATTTATTTCTAAGGTTCTTCATAACTCCGTGCTCCTACAGTGTTTGCAATTTAACAATTTTTTGAAAATTAATTCTTCATATTTTATTAACTTCATCATGCTTCATCAATTCCTCTGATCCTCACTTTTAATGCATTTAATATGATTTAGATCCTTATACTTCCTCTCTCATATTTGTTGATTTGAAGACATCTTTTTCACCTTCTCTTGTTCCTAGTGTATTGTATAGACATTATATACATTAAGTTTAACCTTATTATTTTCTTAGCATTTTTCGTAATATTTTTATATTCTTCTAGGTTTTGATCATTTCTATTATATTGTCAAGCTTTATAACATGATCGTTTTTCACTGATAGCCTTTTAAACCTCATCACTCAACCACAAAATTTCCTTATCGGGACTTCTTTTCCTTATAGTTTCTCCTAAAACTTCTCTTGCGACTTTTTTAATACAGAAAGACATGTCATTCCACATAAACATAACAATAACTTTGTGCTCAAAATTCTATTTTCCTTTTTTTACCAATTTATTCTTAAACAATCTATTTTCTCCCTTTTTAAATTCTGCCTCCTAGTTCTTGGACACTTATTAATTTCCTTCTCTTCTATCTCTTTATGCTAGGATAACCTTACAATCTTGCGTGGTTAAATTCTCTCCTAGGATAACCTTACAATCTTTAATGATGGCCGATCTGCCTTCTTAACTAGAAAGAAGTTTATCTGGCTTTTATATGATCCACTTTTGTTAGTTATTAAATGTTCATCTTGCTTTTGAAAGCTGGTGTTTGCAATTACTAGGTTGTAAGCCAGTAAAATCCAAAATAACATCACTCATCTATTTTCTTTCCCTAGGGCCATATTCCCCATTTACCCTTTTATATCCTTTACTATCTTTTCCTACATGACCATTTAAGTCCCCTCCTATAAAAACCCTCTCTCCATTTGGTAATCCTTGGACTAGTCCACCATGTACTTCCAAAATTGTCTCTTAATTCTATCATCTAGTCCTACCTGTGGTACACAAGCACCAATTACATTAATTATCTCATCCCCTAACACAAGTTTAATTAATAGGAGCCTATCACCCACTCTCTTGACATCAACTATTTTATCTTTTAAATATTCGTCTACTATTATACCTATGTTATTTTTATTATTATCTTTTCCTATATATCAAAGATGATATCCATCGATTTCCTTAGCTTTTGCCCCTTCCACTCAGTTTAGTCTAACTCAAGGTAATCAAGAATCTCAAACTTATAAAACATTCGTCTTTTCAGCTATGGTGGAGAGGTAGAAGTAAGGCATTGACGAAATTGATGAAAGATGTACCCCAGGATTGTTGATGGATCCTTCTCTTGAATCTAAGAGTTGTTGCAGTTTCCCAAAGTCCTAATATTGAGAACTTGCATTTCGAGATTATATACCTAGTCAGAAGATAGAGAAATTGCGCAATGATGCAGAAGAAGAATCTCTTACTTTGTAAGACCTATTTTTTCCACTGAATTGGAAAGGTGATGTGGTATCTTCATGAAGAGATTAAGTCTAGAAGATTGTAAGCAAATAATGTTTTACCGTATAAGACATATTGTTTCCACTGAATTGGAAAGGTGATGTGGTGTACTTCATGAAGAGATTAAGTCTAGAAGATTGTAAGCAAAGAATGTTAGTGGGTCCTTTCTTGAGAGCTAAGGGATGTCAAGGGTCCCAAAGTGCTAATATTGGGACCTAGCTTTCCTAGATCATACTCCACATGCAGAAAATAAAGTAGTTTTGTACAATGATGCAAATGAGTTAAAAAAGAATTTCATAACTAGAAATTTTCTTACAGTTAAAGTTGTCCAGATGCTGTGTAAGTTTGTATTTAATGTATTTAAAACTTTTTAAGGGTCATTTATAAACCTTGAATCAGATGCTTGGATTTTCATATAAAGTAAAATTGCAGACTGTTGTTTAATGAGTAATTAACCATATTGCATGCCTAAATTGTTAATGGCTCTGTATTTGTCAAACTTTTGATTAGATAATAACATTTCTTGAACTGTTTAACTCTAATTTTCATATAAGGGAGAGCCACAATCTCCTTCATTGTGCTTAATAGCTTGCACTTCATTGCCACCCAACATTTTATTGGATGATGATTGCTCTGCTTTGGACGATGGCTTTCCGAGTCCATTGGATTGTATTGTACTTTCTTGCTTCTCACTTTTACATACTGACTCTATATGTATATTATCATCATCATCAACCGAGCCTTGTCCCAACTATATGGGATGGACTAAATAAATCTTGTTTCTTCCATTCTTCTCTATCAAGGGTATACCTTCAGTAAAACCATAAGCCACCATATCTCTTCCCACTACTTTCATTCATGTTCTTTTGGGTCTTCTCCTTGTCCTTTTAGAGCTTTCAACTTGAACCAAACCGCAAATCCTAACCAGTGTTGTATTTGAAAGTTGGATAGGGTGAACTAGCATGGTGTATGCGGTTTTTAATTTTTCTCTTTTCTACTGGCTAAACACTTACTAGGTTCCAAATACAAAATAAACTCAAAATAAACAAAAGATGAATTACAAAATAGATTCTCACTTGCTGCCTTTTAATAAAACTCTCTTGTTTCAATAACAAAAATCCATAAGACTTGGTTGGGATCAAGAAACACAAACTGCATAAACAGAAAACAATGTGCCAAAAGATGACCTCAATTGGACTTGATACACCCTACTCCGGGTCTCCTTCTCCCATGGCTCAGGGGATCAAGGTCTTTCTAAAATCTTATAAGTATGGGAAGTCTAGGCTATGAACCCTTCAATCACAGAGAGCAAAGTGGAACAAAACTAGGCTTAGGTATTGCATGGGGCTCACCTACTCAAAGCTCAAGAACTGGGGCGTGCCCCCTCTTTCTTTTTCTTACAAAATATTTCTAGCTCTTAGAGAGCTCTAGAGAGAGATGAGAGAGAGGGTAGCGTGCCACCTTGTGAGGGAGAGAGAAAGAGAGCCAAGTAAAGGTGTAGATATTTGGGACCCCCATAGCAACTATTTATAGACTCATCCTAAGAGTTAGGGTTTTCTAGGGTTAGCCATCTTTATGGAGAATAGATCCAGACCATTGATCATGGGAGACCAGTGGAGTGAGAGGTCTTAGCCTTACAATCCTTTGATCAACCATCATGATTAAAAAGAAGGTGCTAGTACCTTATCCTTAAACTTCCTTAACCTTATCCCATCGAATATGCATAATATGGGAAATATATTTCTCTTTTTATTAATTTTCCATATTGGCTCTTACACATGCTCTTTTGAAAATTTAAATCTCTTTAATTGCACAAACTTTCCTTTTCAAATCAAATTGATTGAGTGGCTAATTTTGGTGTACCACAAAATATGAAAGAATATCGATGTATGGGGCGTGCCTCTCATGAGGTGCCAAGTGGGTCCTACATACCGCCCACATGCAATTATTCTAGTGGGGCAGATGGAGTATAATGTGCCCCCATGTATATTATTGATTTTAAAATAACGAAAATGATTTTTAGAAAATGATTGCTATTTTTTTTTATATTATTGATTTTAAAATATGGGGCTTATCTCTCGCACATGTACATGTATCACCGTCAATGATGATTTGCTTCTCGATATGGCTATTATGTGTACTTGTTGTGTGATGGTATAAGATGATGCTTTGGCTCTCGTCCCTATAGGCCTACAAATCACAAAGGGTCATATAATCCCTTGGCTCTCTACCTTGGGCAACTCTGACTTTATCAAGGGATAACCTTGCTAACCCTCATCGGTTGTGCTCTATGCCCAGGTATTTAGGGTTTTAGTATTCGACTGACCTAGCTTGTCAAGGCTAGTTTGAGTCTCGACAAAACAATATTGCCATCTTTGGTCTCTCTGGACCATACTCCCACTTGAGTTTATTGTTCTACTATAGTAAATTTGGTTAAATGCTCTCATAAGGCCTTTATACGACCAATGACTGATGCAATAGTGTATGCCCAATGGCCTTGATTGAATTTGGGTTGATTTGACGATCACGATGTAATTTTATATTTGAATTTTAATCTTTTTTCTAAAATTCTAAATCGCTTGAAATTTTGAGTGTCCACTTTTTTCATTAAGGCACACCTAATAAAACTATTAAAAAATAATTTACAGATAATAAATTGACCAAAATATACATAGAACTTTCAGGGGTATTTTGGATAATTTATTTTTTGAATTGTTTATTAAGTCTGCCTATTTTTAAACAGTAGACGCTCAATATTTTAAGTGATTTAGATTTGTAAAACCAAAATAACAAATTCAAAGACAAACCCAAATGTGGGCATCCGATCGGTTTTGGGGCCAATGGGTGTATACTATTGCATCAGCCCTTGGGTTGACAAAAACTTTTTCCTATATATATATATGTATTCATTTTGAAATGTTTCTTTTCCTAATTACTTTTGGAGTTTGGATAATATAGTTGGTCTATCACATGGGTAGATATTTCAGAGATATCAATGATCCACTATTACAATGAGACTGGAAGATGGCTTTCCTGAACTTTTTTTCCTTAATTTCTGTAGCAGTTTGGATAATAGAGTTGGACTTTCCAGTGGAGTAGATTTTTCAGAGATATCAATGATTCACCATTACAATAACCATGCCAATAGCGGGCAATCATTCTTCAGGTATTTACCTTATGAAAGATGCACATAGTCAAATGGAGTATGTTAAACAGTAGTCGGAAGGGGCATCCATTGTGCATTCCAATGAGAGATGTTGGAATGACCTATACCTTGGTGGATGTTGCAGCTGAGTGCTTCAGTGTCCAATACCCATCAGCAAAAACAGGCAGTGGATGCTATATCATACTCTATTATGTCATGCTTTACCTTCCAGTTAATTTAATTCAAAATTCTGCTTCTTTTGCAGTATATTTTGATAAATTCTAAGTTTTAACTCTCTCTCCTAGTTATGGTCATGTATCTTAGGTTTGCTGTTATTTTCAGAGCAATTTGGGGTTGGGACGATTCATATTTGTTTGTGGGGAATATGAAGAGAGCAGTCGATGTCATCTATGTTGTGAACAGAACAACCTCATCACTGGATAGCACCTACATGACTGCAAGCCCTTGCAGGTTTGCTGCCCACCCATGCATTAGCGGCACACTTGCTGGTGCCACTGGTTATGGTCAAGTGTATATGTGGACAACCACATAAACCTCTGTTCTGTGTGTGTGAGAGAGAGAGGAGCTGCATTGGGAAGCCTGTGTACGACTCTCTAGTGTAATATGTAAATACATCTTTTGTGATATCTGTGATTGTCGTATGGATCCTCAGAACATGAGCTTAACTTCTAATTACATTACTGTGAGTTCGGACAAGTGCCTTATGTTGGCGTGTGTGGTATGACACTAAGTGGTAAAGTAGCAGAGCTCTTACAAATTTGCCTGAGTTCTCGGAAAGTCCAGGGAAGTTTTGCAAAATTTGGAAGACAAATAATCATGCCAGGTCTTTCAGTAAAAACGTAGGACCCTGATTTCCACTGTTGGCCATTGCAGATGCAGAAGGTGATTTGATGTTCCACAACCCTAAAAAAGTATGTCATTGTTATCAGGCAATCATCTCCATTGTCTGTAATTCCCACGATGGAGATTGGTGTCTTCAAAGGAACATTCCTTAATCTTTTACTTCTCTTTTATTTCCAATGAAAATAAGGATAAACGAAAAGAGAATCAGAACATTTAGGGTGACTTTTTTGTTTCTTTTTTGACATACAAAAGAAAGCATTCCTCTTAATTTTGTGACATTCAATTCTTCGTTTTGGGTTAGGGTGTTCCTCTTTGAATATTAGTGTTCCTCTTTGAATATTAATTCTTCATGATGTAATCGGTCCTAGGGAAAGGTTACAAGATATTTTTGTCACACCTGGGTTTATCACCCTCAATTTAAGCAACATATTGTTTTTCCCTAATAAAACAGTACTTTCTTCAGTGAAAGGTTATCACGATTATCATAACCACAGGGAATCTACGGTCATGAGGATCATAGGCATGATATAACAGGCTGAAAGATTTTTATTGTCCAGTAGGAATATGCTGTCTATTTACTCTCTTGGGTAAAATCCATTATATAAGAAAATTTAGAACCCCGAATTTGGGAATGTAATCCCATCCAACTCCTAGTTAATCTAGGAGAGAGAGATCTGAATTGAACTTTTATCATCATCATCTTGAGCTTTATTTAAGCTATTTGAGAAAAACTATTGTTTCTTATAAATACCGTGGCGACTACCCTCTCTCCTTCATGAGAAACAAAAGTTTTTTCTCACCTCTCTCTCCTTCTATCTCTCTTCCTCTACATTGGGCATGGCAAACAATCTCATGGGCATCTGCTTCCTGGGTTTACATCTTATAACGAGTCACATGGTAAGCCCCATCGTCACAAACGTGTAGAATATGTTGCATTATGTACTTATACACTAAATTAAAACGATTGGTTTTTTCACTGTAATTTCATTGCCATCATCGCATCAAACTGCATCTTTAATAATTCGCATTTATTAGATTTCTTCCCAGGTAATTAACTTGAGATATTTCTTGTTTTTTACGCAGAGCATGAGAAAACCGAAGCTGTTTTGGGTTTCAGTAGCGGTTCCCTTGGCCTCTGTCCTCATATCGACACTTCTGGTTTTTGCCCTCAAAGCTCAGAAACACGGAATCTGCGCAGTAAGAGAGATAAACTTTTTAATATTCAGAGTAAAAAAGAGAGTGCAAAATTTTGAGATTTTCTCATTTGTGCAGTAAAATATAAAGATAAAATATAAAGATATTAACTTTCTGGTGTTTTTATTTATTGTCTTTGCAATGTAAAAACAGATTTCACTTACTTGGGAAAACAGGAGCCGTGACTGGAATCATCTCTCTCACTGTAAGTTTAAGGACTTCAAAACATGAGAGAGGGAGAGAGGATTTTGAGGCGGTGATATATTATATGTTTTTTGCAGGAGGGTGTAGCGGTGGGTAGGACCTTCGCAGCGCTGAAGAATTATCAGGTGGATGGGAACAAGGAGATGTTGGCAATTGGCCTCCTGAACGTCACTCATGATATTTTTGAAAAATGTAAAATTCTCAATTGGATTTAAAGTTAATTTGAGTAAAATCAAGTTCATTGGTATATTCAAATCAAGTTCATTGGTATTGGCTGTCCGCAAATGGTAGTATCAATAATGACATATTTATTAGGTTGTGGTATTAAGTTACTACCTTCTACTTATTTGGGAAATATTTATTTGAGAATGCCCCTAGTAGATTCAATGCCTTCGAGATCAATTTGGAATTCGGTGATGGAGAGATTTGAGAAGAAACTGAACACTTGGAAAGCTAAAGCTCTTTTTATGGGGGAAGATATACGTTGATTAAATCCACTTTGTCTAACCTCTCAGTATATTTTATGTATTTATTTAAGATGTCAAAAGAAGTTGAAAAACAACTGAAAATAATTATGAGAAATTTCTTGTGAGGAAATGACATAAGAAAGATGAGATTTTATCTGGTGAGTTAGGAAAAAGTTTGTAGACCAATGAAGGAGGGGGGATTGGGTGCTAGGAGATTGAAACATAAGAACTCGGCGCTTTTAGTAAAATGGTGGTGGACGATCTACACACAACCTAAGTCTTTCTAAGTGCTTATTCTGAGAGAAAAATATGGAATGAATTTGAATTTTGGCTTCATTAAAAGTCAAAGAAACAAGACAAGTTTGTCTCATGTTTGGAGAGGTATTGACTATGAGAGATCTATGTATATATGGCAATTCTGAAAAATAGTGGCGAATGGAGAATCCACTCTCTTTTGGTTTGACAAATGGATTGGAGATGAACCGTTGATATACCTTTTCCCCTAGTTTTTCTCAAAAGCTTTA
Organism: Amborella trichopoda; assembly: GCF_000471905.2. The sequence continues at coordinate 149,943 of NW_006499563.1, read as the reverse complement.
AACTCTCTAGCATTTGTCAAGGAGGCTAATGGGGGTGTTTATACTAATATTGTTTGGTCCGTTTCATGCAAGTATAGAAGAGGTACAGACAGATTCATTGAGGAGTATCAGACATAGTTGGAATTATTGAATGACACATATTTGACTCCAAATATGGATGATAGATTTAGTTGGGATCTTACCCCTTAGGAAGACTTTTCGGTTAAGTTAACCTACAAACCATTATTTTCTGATCGTTGGAAAGAATTAGATGTTGATTTATTCAAGATTAAAAAATTACATGTGCTTCTTAAAGTAGATCATGTGTCAAGATAAATTAGCAACTGTTGACAACTTGAGAAAGATGTGGTTTATTATCACCAATGTATGTATCATGTGCAAAGCCAGTGATGAAACTTCGCAACATCTTTTTCTATCATGCCCATTTGTTATTTATCTTTGGGATTGGGCTTGCCAGTGCCTCAATCTGTCATTAACTTTGCCCTAAAATGTCAGATCGCTTCTTGACAAGTGGATCACACCCGATATTTCAAAAACGTGAACTATCATTTGGAGATCTATTTAGGTTAACCTTCTTTGGAATTTGGAGATCTATTTAGGTTAGCTTTCTTTGGAATGTGTGGAAGGAAAGAAATAGAAGAGTCTTTGATAATATAAGTGCAGATCTGTCTGCACTAAAATCGAATATTTTGGCAGTTGCAGCTGATTGGTTCCTTGCACATAAGGATAGTGGCTTCATTCTTAAAAGTCTCATCATTAGCAATCTTTCGACAGTGGCGAATATGGGTGTTACCATCAACACTCGTAGTGAGGTTGTTTGGAAACCACCACGAGTGAATTCTTTCAAACTTAATTTTGATGGCAGTTCATTTGGCAATCCAAGGCCAGTCGGCTATGGTGGACTCATTAGAAATAATTGGAGTCACATTATTTTTTCTTACCCGGGTCCTTGTGGCATCACAATAGCAAATGAACCAGAAGCACAAGGTTTATTAGAAGGTTTGAAATTGCGACAAGATTATCGAAGGAGACTCGACAAATGTCATTATTTGGAGTAAAAGAAAGGCCAAAATCCTTTGGAGATTGAGGACTATTTTCATCAAATTTGGGATAGTTTGTCAACCTCTATAGCAATGGTCCAACATTGTTATCAAAAAATGCAGATGACGATGTTCTTGCTAAAGGAGGATACTCCCTCTTTGTTGGTTACTTCTTTTCTGTAATATTGTGATATTGCTTGAACATCTTGTATCTTACATATGAATTAATAATAAGTCGTATGTTACCGTTCAAAAAAAAAAAAACTCGCTGGTTCCTGCACCTCTTGCTATGTCACGACAGGTTTGTCGATCCCCATCCCTCTCTCACTCTAAAACCCCTTACTCTCTCTCTCTCAAGACACCTCACCGTTCAGATAAGATGTCGGTAGTTGATGCTTGCCTTATGTGACATTTTATAATGCCATGGTTTAAATTTTATGGTATTTAAAGTACTATAATTAAAAATATTATATAATATGATTTAGGTTTTACAGTATTTAAAGTACCGTAATATTAATTCAAGTTATTAAGGTATATTTGTATTTGTGATACATTGGGAGCAACTAGAGGGAAGTGTTCGAATAAACGCCTGGGCCAAGTACTTGGCCCACGCCTGAGCTGAGTGTTCAGTTCTCATGCGAGCAACTCGGCCCGAATTGGGCCAAGTACTGTAGCTGCAAAAAGCGTTAAAAAATAATAATAAATACAAATAAAATCCAACAGAATATGAAATATATGTTTAAAGTAAAATTAAACAAAATACATCTAAATAGAGTTAAAAAAAGTAGTAAAAAAATAGATTTTCAAAAATTAATTGGTGACCAAGTATATTTTGAAAATAATCCAAAAATTGGGGAAATATAAAACATAGTATTCACCTCAAAAAACCTTTTCAATCTTTGCCAAAATGATGGAACACATAAATAAACATGTTATAAATAAGTGTTTTAATTTTTTTGAATTTTTTATAATTATTTTTGTAAGATCCCGAGTAGGACACCAAACTCGGAGATACTCTTGTGAGCCGAGGTACTTGGGCACATCCGAGCAACTCGTCCGACTAGTCTAACACTTGCATAGTGTGCGTGAGTAAAATACAAGGACAGAAGTTAACAAAAAGTAAAAATGTTAACGCGTATTTAATTACATCTAACGCGCTAAAGTCACCTCATTAATTGCAATCTTTCTTTTTCTTCTTCTTTTTTATTTTTATTTCGTGCCTCTTTCGATGCACACTATATAGTTGTTCCTTGTTCCTTTCGGACAAATGTTTTCTTTTTTTTCGAAAAGTTAAGGTCTACTTTAGGTTTAGGATGATTGTGCTTAAAAACAAAAATTGGACTTTCCATCATAATGTGTCTTTTATTTGAAGGACAAAATCAAGATGTATTTTCATAGGAGCTCACTATACTCATTCTTTCCCAAGGCTTTATGAATTCATATATACTAGAATTAGGCAACTACACTGCTGTAGGCGTCATCAAAATATCGTGCCTAATGTAATGCTTCTACGACTGATATTTGGTGAGCTAAAATAGTTAAAAATATAATAAAATAAAATTTGAATCATCATTACCATTCGAGTTTTATCTCAACTATTTGGAGTCGGCTACATGAATCTGTTCCGTACATGAATCTGTTTCGTCTTTAAGATTCATGACAAGATATGACAAAATTTTATGCTTGAAACTTGAGACTTGAGACTGATATGACCGGCTTGGGACGGGCCACGTGGAGTTACTCGAAGTAAATTTTGAATAAAATGCACAAAAAATAAACTGAAATTAACAATAAATGAAAGAATGCAATAAATACTTATGGGATTGTATACTATAAGACCATTATCTTTGTTACTAGGAGGTCACGATCAATCATAACCGTTAGATATTAGATTAGATGGCTTGGGGCCTATAAGTGTGTCATGAAGTTTGAGATTTCTATTTTTTGAACTTTGAGTCTAGTCAATGATACTCTTACAACCACCCGATTTGAGATTAGATGGACAAGAGTGCTTGTAACCTCATTGTATCAAAAATAAATGATCTCTTTGAACAGTTTTTCATTACTCATATAAATACCTACGCACACACAGATAGAGAGAGTTCATTACTTATATAAATACCTAAGCACACACAGATAGAGAGAGTTCATTACTTATATAAATACCTACGCACACACAGATAGATAAAGAGAGAGAGAGAGAGAGAGGGGAGCGCATTACACAATGCATGCAAAATTATAAAGAGTAAAGAGGTTGGATAATTAACTAACAATGTTAAAATTACCTATTTTAGTTATCATTATAATTGTAATTCATCATTATTTTTAAAATGACAAGTATTGGTAAGCTGATCATGCATTTCAACCAATGGTTTAAAAAACGGATTGGTGACCCGGATCGGGTTTCCAAAAAATCGATCCGGATCGGCGAATCGGCGATCTGGATCGGGAATCGGGTGAATCGGTCAGAATAAAGCTTAAAAAAAATTC
>NW_006499563.1:118963-146081 GCF_000471905.2 Amborella trichopoda | reverse complement strand
TCTATCATAGATTACAAACAAACAAAAAAAAAAAAAAAAAAATCCTTACGGACTTGCCGATTCACTGTTCGGACTCGTCGATTCCGTACAGTGAATCGGCGATTCACTGTACAGAATCGTCCGGTTCTCTCTAGAACCTGACGATTTCTGATTTTTTAGGCGATCCGGTCCCCTTTCACGATTTTCGAGTCGAACCGGGCGAGTCCGGTTCGACTCGACGTTTTTTAAAACGCTGGTTTCAACTTTAAAATGTAAAATTAAATATGCACCTAAAAAATCCATCAAAAAATGTTGTTGTAATGTTGAAAAACCCTCTAATTGATCATCTCACCATCGAGATATATGAATGTGAAAAAGACAACAGATTTTGAGTCCCAGAAATAATGCATCTTGCAACACATTATCTAGACCGTCAATTTTCAAGATTTTCATATGTTAATAGATCTACTTGATTTTAACCATTTTTGGAGTTAAAATTTTATAATTAGATATGAAAATAGATTTTTAAATAAACTTAAGAAGTTTTTACACCAAAATTGCAGGTTATGATAAAATTTGGAGATGTGCCTTAATTAGATTGTTTACGGTTTTAGAAACCACACCCGTACTATTAAGTGTAAACAAGGTGTCTTATCCTTAGAAAAGCTATGTCATCACATTCATTTATCATATTAATAGATAATTAATTGGTAGACATTAATTTAATAATTATAATAACAAAACATGTTTTTTATTCTTAATTATAACCAATTAATAGTCAAATGGAGAATTACCCTGGACAATATTAAGCCAATCAAATTGATGTTCATTTTATTCAATAATTATCTTGTTATCTAAATTACCTAGTTACTACAATATGAGAGAGAGAGAGAGAGAGCTTCTCCTCTCTCTCTGTAGGGAACATGTAGTCTTCTTTTCAAATTACATCCCTTTTGAGCAACCATGTAGTCTTCTTCTCTCTCTCTCTCTGCGGGGAGCATGCTTGCTTCATCACCACATCAGTAACGGGTTAGCCATGGATTTTTTGGCCCCTATTGTCTCCTTTGAAGCATGCACTCTCTATGCTACTTGCCAAACCTCTTCTCTTCTGGTTATTAGCTCCTTTTCACCCCCATCGAAAGATGTTTCGGGGTTGACCAAGTGGGCCAAAAAAACCTAGAACCTACCCTATTCTCCTGTTGTTAATTCGTTTGGGATCAACTAGATTGCTTTTTATCTGTCTTCGGTCTATGATGTCCGTAGATTGATTGCTCGAAAACACCGGAGGGTGCGGAACAAGTCTATGACCATTGATTAATGGAAGCCCAGCGATCACTTATCCCTAGTTCCTATGATTCATTCTTGGGTACGTTTTTGGGGTCTCCCCCTTCACGCCTGAAACCTAGGCATCTTTCAGAGTCTTGCTAATCGTTGTGGGTAATATTGTGAAGTGGATTGGGATTCTGTGGTGGGCCATGATATGTCCTTTGTTAGAATCAAAGTCTTACGACTACCTAAGTCTCCGATTCCTAAGAAGATTTATCTCAAAGTTGGTCATGACTATTTTCTTTTAGATATTACCGTTGAAGGCATTTCTAACCCTCTTTCTGATTCAACTTCAGATCATAATACAAAGGATGCGATTGAAAATGAACCACTTGAATTTTGGGAGGAGGTTGTCAAGAAACCTTCTTTCAAATCTCATAAACCAGCTTCAACAGAGCCTTCCATGGCGAGGCACGCACCCACTATTTTCCCTTCGACACGTGGCAAGGCTAAGATGCTCACATCCATTGGATCCTTCATATCAACCTCCTATTGCAATTCAAATTTAGCAGTTATGGTGAGAAAAAAATGGATCCAAACCGGTCGTTTCTTTCAAGCTGATTTCATGGGATTTTCTTTTAATGGTCTATGACCCTCTAAGGAAGGTTCGATTGGATTGTCTTTGAATGCCTTGGACCTCCCTGGTGTTACCTTTTTAGATAGGAACCCGAGACCCTACTCCTTTATTTCCTCTCCTAAGAAAGCAACGGTTGATAGTTTCCTTAGATGGGCTGTTGAACGTCCAACTATCATGGAAGGTAATTATGCATTTGGTGCAGCCCCTCATTTGGATAGTACAAGTGATTGTCTTGCTATTATGGAAGGCTTTCCTACAACCAGTGAAGTTCCCTCTTTGGACAATGCACCATCTTTGGACGTTGAAGAAGCTAATTCTGAATGTTCTAGTCCCTCTTTTTTGAATACTAAGAAAAGATGGGGTAATAGTTCTAATTGTTTTGAGGGAAATGATGCTCAAGGTAATTTTAGTGGTTCATGGTTTTTATGGGACGCTACAATTCTTCTGTACTACAATGTTTTTAAAACTGATAGATGTATTGCTATCACTTTTGAAATGCCTCTTAGATATTTTCGTTGGGTGTTAGTTAATGTTTATAGGCGTAATAATTCTGCTCTTAAGCCTGCTTTTTTGGATGACATTTTCAATATCTTTGTTTTTTCTGGGCTGCCTATTTGTATTGAGGGGACTTCAACTTGATTAGGCTTCTAGATGAAATTTTTCCTCTGTTCCCTTCAATTCACATATGCACTTGTTCAATGAATTTATTATAAGGAACAACCTCTTTGATCTTCCTGTTTCTGAGGCACATTTCACATGGTCAAACAATAGTGTCAATCACTTAATTCTTTTCATACTGGATAGATTCCTGGTTTTTGCCGAATGAGAGAAAGTCTTTCCTCTCATTAAGATTAACTATGTAACTAAGCTCTCTTCAGATCACTGGCCATTGTGCCTTCATATTGATGAAGTAATTACTTGTCCGAAGCCGTTTTGGTTTGACATTGGTTAACTTGAAGAGCCTGATGTAGTTGATATCATCAAACAAACCTGGGGTAACTGCATTATCTTGGGTAGTGCGGGGTATCAGCTGCATAGGAAACTTATTTTTCTCAAGCATAAACTCGTTGCCTGAAAGAATTCTATCAGCTACCAGATAAAGTATAGAATTGATACTACTGTTATGGACTTTGATAGATGTTGGAAAACCATATTCAAGAGCAACAACAGTTCTTTGCAGAATTATTGGCCAATAAGAGCAGTGTATCAAATCAATTACATGATTATCGGTGACTAGATAAAATCTATTGGAGGCAAATATCTAGAGTTAAATGGCTCATGGAGGGTGACAATAACACAAAATTCTTTCATGCCATAGCTAACTCTCGTAGGAGGCAAAATGACATTTCAGCACTGCTTATGCCTGGAGTTGTTGAGGGAGAATCTTTGGGTAAAGAAAATGCTATCATCAATCATTTTCTTAAAGCTTTCTCTTGTGAGCATAATCTTGGGGTTATCTTGGATGGGGTTCCATTCAAAATGTTATCCCCTGATTTGGTAGAAGACCTATAGAGGGAGGTTTATGAAGAAGATGTGAGAAAAGTTGTTTTTGGGCTAATAAGTGATAAAGCACCTAAACCAGATGGTTTCCCTTTGGTTTTCTTTCAATATTTTTGGGGATTGCTTAAATCAGATCTCTTGTTTATGATAAAGGAATTTATGTGCAGTGGTAAGATTCTCAAAATCAGTAGTTCCACATATATTTTTCGTAGTCCTAGAAAAGATATCATTGCTGATATATAAGATATTAGGCCCATTAGCCTTCCGTCGAGCTTATATATAATTGTTGCAAAAGTCCTAGCCGAAAGACTCAAAGTGGTCATCCTTTATCTGGTTTCAGGTGAACAGTCTGCCTTTATTCGTGACGGAATGATCTCATATAATATTTTGATTGCACAAGAATAACTTCACTTTAGATCTCTTGAAGGGAAAGTTGGGGTAGTTATCAAGTTGGATATAGAAAAGCCCTTCGATAGTGTTGAATGGCGGGTCCTTCAAGAAATTATGAGGTGCATGGGTTTTGGCACTAAGTGGAACTTCACTCTAGATCTCTTGAAGGGAAAGTGGGGGTAGTTATCAAGTTGGATATAGAAAAAGCCTTCGACAGTGTTGAATGGCAAGTCCTTCAAGAAATTATGAGGTGTATGGGTTTTGGCACTAGGTGGATTTTTTGGATTTTGGTTTGTCTTTCATCGGCTCACTTCTCCATCCTAATTAATAGTTGTCCCAGAGGTTTTTTCAAAGCTTCTAGAGGTCTTAGGCAGGGTGACCCTCTTTCCCCTTTCTTATTTTCCTTTATGACATAAAGGTTCAACATGATGTTTAAAAATATAGTGAGGAAAGAAAGACTTGAGAGGTTTCAAGCTGGGACCAACGGGCCTTTTATTTCACATTTACAATATGCTGACGACACTTTGATTTTTTGTGATGCAAATCTAATCATGATTAAAAATCTCAGTGCTTTTCTCTTATTCTGCCAATTAGCCTTGGGCCTCAAAGTAAATTTCCATAAAACCTCTATGGTTGGAGTTTCATGTACCAGTAATTTGCTTCATTCTTTGGCTCTTAGTCTCGGCTGCAGAATTGAGTCTTTCCCTCTCAAACATTTGGGGGTCTAAGTCTCATATTCGAGGATTCCTAGGTCTTTGTGGGACCCTCTAATCTAGCGTTACCGAGTAAAGCTAGACCTCTGGAAGTCAAAGACTCTTTCTTTAGGAAGCCGTATTACCCTTGTGAAATCCACCTGCACAAATCTATCCATTTATCTTGTGTCCATTCTACAAATGTTGAGCGATGTTATTAAAATCATTGAAAGGTTTATGCGCAACTTCATATGGGGTTCTTTTGATGATGACGATAGAAAATTCCATTTGGTATCATATGATAAAATTTGCACTCCAATGGAAATGGGTGGCTTGGGAATTCGAAAGCTTAAATATACCCAGTCAGCTATGGAAAGACGTATTAGCAGCAAAGTATGGTTTTGAACCCTTCACTCATTTGATGAAAAAAATGAGAGGAGATAAATTTTCTTCACAAATCTGGAAGAAAATTTATAATTGCAAAAAGGTGGTGCTTGGTAATTCTTGATGGCTTATTGGTAATGGTAATGAGATTTTCTTATGATTTAATAAGTGGCACGGGGATCAATCCCTATATCTTCTCTTTCCAGATCTCTTTGCGAGAGTAAGCTCTCCGGTGGCAAAAATTTTACATTTATTCTCTCGCTCACTCTCGGGTGCCTCTGTATGAAATGTTTAATGTATAACAAAATGCGGGACCAAGTCATTTCACACTATCATAATTTATTATCTATCCTTCAGGATATTTATATCTCACCTACAGGAGACACCGTTATATGGGAAAGTGAAAGTGGCGGGGTCTTTTCTGTTAAATCTGCTTATCGACTACTTTTCTATGATCATCTAAGGTGGTCTGAGGACTATCTTTTTGCAATATGAAAATGGCCTATCCCTATGAAGATTAAGGCTTTCCTTTGGATTGCCTTGCAAGAAAAATCTCTTACTATAGACAATCTTCGAAAGATAGGGAAAATCATTCCTAATATGTATCAATGATGAAGAAAATTGTTGCCACCTTTTCTTTCATTGCTCTTTTACATATGATATTTGGAAGTGGGCTTTCAGTCTTTTGGGTATCACTCTTATTATGCCAACAGATCTTTTGGAATATCTTATGCTATTGTATGGCAGATCTGGCTAGAGTGGAACATGTTCAGAAATGCTATTGTATGGCAGATCTGGCTAGAGTAGAACAGACGCACTTTGAATGGAGGTCCTTGGATCTTGAATGCAGTAATAAAAAGGTTGAGGAAGATTAACTTTCCAAAATAAGAAAGAAAAAGTTTCTATTAGATAAAATTGATATTTATCCTATGAATATGCCCAGGGAGGACTTTGTATGAGAGATTATATGAAATTCCATTAAGAGATATATATAGCTTTCATTCAATGAGATATGTAATTTTACTCACCCAAAAAAGATATGTAATTTTATATTAAAAGAAGTAATCAACATGTTTCCAAGAAGAGGGGTGTTGTAGATGACATAATAATGAAAAGGCGTAAGGAAGATTAGCTTTCCAAATATATATATGAAAAAAAAAGGTTGAAAGTTGAAACTATAATATCACTAAGTAGGTAAAAATATTAAAATATTAAAAAATTAAAATTTATACTAGAGGTTACGCTTTAAATTTTTATATCAGTTAGGTACTTCCTCAAGAAAAGTTTAAAATTCCTAAACTGTTCCAGTTAAACAAAAATAATTAGGGGTACTTTGATAATTTTATCCCAAAAAGACCTTAATCGAATGACAAAAGTATTTCTTTGGAGGTAAAATTATCAAAGTACCCCTAATTGCTTTAGCTTCTCAACACCAAATGGGGGCAATTTAGGAATTTTTAAAATATTTTTGGAAGAAGTACGTGATTGATATAGAACTTTAAAAGTATACCCTCACGTATAATTGATAATTTGTTGACCCCTTTAATTATATTATAAGGGCTTTCAACCCTTTTTTTATATTTTCCTTTATATTAAAATCTTTCTCATCTTTTTTTTGGGATGCCTGTCAGTTTTTTTCAAAAAAAATATTAATTCTTATATAAGTTCCTAAAAAACAGAGGGTTATTACTATTTCAAAAAATAATGGAACCATGGAATCCTTCCATGTTTCCACATACCATTCTATCTTTCTCTTTATCTTTGTTTTCCAATTTCTAAAATTTGAGATTTTTTTTTTTATTTATATACCTTAATTTCACCGTGTCCTCTCTCTTCCTCTCATTATCTTAGGGTCCCTTATATTGTTGTGACATGTGTCCACCCTTTAACTATGAGTTATCACCTAAAATGAATAATAGTTTACATTATACTCAAAGTTGTTAGATCTTGATCAGATGGTTAAAAATATATATTATCGAATTTTAATTTTTTTTACTCGGATTAAGCTAAAATTTTAGGTGTATCTACTTCACAACATCACATATCATATACAATCATAAAACAAATATATTTTTTAAAATAAAAAATAACCAAACTACCCTGCCATATTCTAGGGTTTGGTCGTTTTAAATTTTGAAAAATATTTTTTTTGTGTGTGTGCTTTATTATGTAGTATACATACTCAAACTTCCATTTTAAATATTAAAATTCAAATAGTAACATGCATTTTCAACCGTCCGATTGAGATTTGAGGGATGTAAGTTGCCAACAGGTTATCACCTAAATGAATAGTAATTTTATTCATGTTTCTAGCCGTCAAATCTTAATCGAAAGGTTTGATAGTATGTGTTATTATTTGAGTTCTAATCTTTTTTTGCCAAATTGGAGAAGCAAAATTTTGTGTATTGTGTATTAGGGCGCATAAAAAAATATAGAACAAAATATTTTCGAAAATTAAAATGATAAAAATACCCTTAAAATATGTCATGTGTAGGAAATATTTATTTTATATATTTTGTTAAAGTTTGATGATGTCAAGTAGATATGCTTAAAGTTTCAGATAAAAAAAAGTAAAAAATTCAAACAATAATACGTATTATCAATCATCTAATTAAAATCTAATGGCTGTGAGCATAACTGAAATTACTATTTGTTTTAGGTTACAATCTATTGTTTCTCCTAAATTGCATCTGCTTTGTAGGTCCTATCAAAAGGTTACATAACATAAATATAGTATTGATAGAAATATTATGTGAAATAATATTGTAAATGAAAAAACATGATTATGTCCCTCTCATTATGCTATGTGATTCGATACCAGACATTTATCGAAATATGTAAATTATTGTGTGGTATTTTAAAATAACTTACCAAAACTTGGAACAGTAAATTAAGTAACGTATAAAGGATACAATTGTAATTATAATTAAGAAAATTGTTTCATGCAGGCTGGTATGCAGGCTGGACGCATTTCTACATATGCGGTCCAAAAAGTGTAAAACATCTATCTTAAAGGTGGATATAAGTGGGTGTTCCATCTAAAAGTAATAGAAACTAACTATCCAAATGTTTTTTTACTAGAATTATTATTTCTAGTTATTAAAATTCATTTATTTATTTATATTCATAATCTCCATGTTAGAGATTACATGTCCTTAAAACTTAAATCCAAAAATCTATCTAAAAAATAGATTTATTATTAGGCCCGCATTTCTACATATACAGGCTTGGCTGCATAGAAATCGGGTCTTTATAATTATTACAAATATAATTATACATAATATTCATAAAAGGAATATGATTTGATAGGGCTGCAGCCCTACCAAAGTAAGTAAGCCGCACCTCTTCTCCAAAATTACAATTCACGTATTGGAAAACCTTTACATCAAGAAAAACGTTTATATAAGGTTACAACATGCACCGCATAAATCTATCCGAAAAGGTTATTTTAATGTTGAAAAGCCCACTAGTTGATCATCTCAACATCGAGATGTATATATATATATATATATATTAGTCTCATAAATAGTGTTGCGTTCATGTGGCCTTTAAAGGCCTTATGAGTGCTTATTAGATAAAATGATAGAGTGGAACATGAACTCAGTGGGAGTGTGGTCCCTTGTGGGCCATACTAAGCAAACGATGTTTATAGATACCGGACTGTGCTTGACGATCTAGGCCAGTTGGTTGAAAAAAATCCATGTTACCTGAGCATAAGGAACAAGCCGAGAAGGGTTCTAATGGGTTAGCCCTTGATGAGGTCGGAGAATATGCCCGGATGAGTGAACCGAGGGATTGTGTGACCCTTGTGTGTGATGGTGGCCTACAGAGACGGGGGCCAAAGCCTCATCTGTGTGCCATCACACGGCATGCATATCGATAGATCGTTCGGGAAAGCTAGAAATCCACCTTTTAGGGTGAAGCGTATGCAGGTGCGAGAGGTACCCCTATGCATTATAGGAGCTATGGTCGCATCAGGTTTAGGTGACATTGACTAGTCTCTAGGGGAGGACCTGAAATCCACAGACTGGGATTGCGATCCCTTGGCTCATCGGCCAGACTTTGGTGACCTGCTAATGAGCTCCTGCTTGAACTGTGGGTCATGAAAAATACTGGATCGATCTGATAAAGCAAGTGTGGGTCTGTAGTCTACAGTTGAATGTATAGTGCCCCCAGATTGTTGAATCCTAAACCATATGGATCATTTTCCCATCAAATTTATTTAATTGTATTTGTTTTATGATGAAAATTATTTTAATTATTATTTTAATTTTTATGAATCCCTAGATATTTTATTTATAATTTTTGGATTTATAAAATTAAAGATATTGATTTTACAATTGTTTAAATATTCAAATAATATTCTAAAATCTTTTTATTAATTTTAAATATATAAAAATATCATGAGGGCCTATTGTACACATGGGCCAGCCATATTTTTAGAAGGTGGGGCCCATGAGTGCCCCCTTAGGTGACACGCCCTACCTTTATTCTCTTTCCTATTTTTTGGTGATATGACATGTGGCCATATGGTTGGAAGATATTGACTAAATATTGACTTGATATATCTTTGAAAGATTTTGTTGAAAATTGAGTAGACTTGTGCTATTTTATTATATACACAATATTTTGATTAGATTTAATTTATTTAATTTCTATTGATGAGAAAATAGTTTAGGAAATGAGGATAATAGTTCATGCACCTTCCATAATGTTGATGACCCATCTATGGAATGGATGGCTCAGATCTCTCATCCCACAAGTCACTCTTGATCGACGGTCTATGTTCAATCTCACAAGAAGAGGCAAGCCAAAGAAAGCCTTAAGAATAATCTCATTCAAAGTCTTTAAACATGGATTCTCTACCAAAAAATATCTACACCTTATCTTTGTATCTCTCTCTCTTAAAAAAGTTTATCTCTCTCATGTTTGATCTCTCTCTCCCACATTGTGAAAGAATCTAAGGGTTTTGGTTATGGAGTTCTTCTCTCCTATCTCTCAAATATGGATTTATGGCTAAGGGTTTTAGGGTTTAGCAAAAAGATAATCCATCTCTCGCAAACCAGGTTGCTACGACAATTCACCTAGGGTTTGAGTTTGTGATCAAAGGGATTCATGTTCCATTGGTGTGGCTTGGCCGAAATTTCCTTTCCCGATTAGATATTGAAGCTAGACTGTTGATCCCGCGTCATCGGATAGTGGTGACTCGGTGTGGGGTATAATAAGCCTAGTTGAGGTAAACTCCGGCACTCTTCCTTTTGTTTCTTGCAATCTTATCTTTTATTCTCAAACATAGTGCACAATTGTTTCAATGGCATCAAGTTGTTAAGATCTTGGTTTTATTGTTATGCTGATTTTATTTTGAAATTTATCTTATTATAATAAAGACCACATGTAAGTGATCTGTCGCTAAAAGAAAGGGGTGAAGAAAAAAAAACAATATATTCCCCAGTAAAATATCACATAAGTCTTTTTTTTCAAGTAGTGCATCTTGTAACATATTATCTAGGCCATCAATTTCAATATTTTCATACGTTTATAGATCTACTAGATTTTAACCATTTTTTAAGTTTAAAACTTTATAATTAGATATGAAAATGGATTTTCAGATAATTTAAAAAAAAAAAATTACACCAAAATTACATATTATGATAAAATTTGGAGGTGCGCCTTAATTGGATTATTTAAAGTTGCAACCTTATATATACCACACCTTTACATCAATCATCTCTACTTGAACATTATAGTTGTGAAAATGAAATAGGACGTTAAGCTCTAAAAGTAGTGTATATTCTAACAAATTATCTAGACCATATATTTCGCCTAAAAATAAGTGTTCACATATCTGCAATATTTGTATCATATTTTAGTTTCAAATTTTGTTGTTGGTGTTGGAAATTGATTTTGGAGCCATCATAGAGATTTTCTTCACTAAAAGTACTTTTCGGATGACAATTTGATGTAAAACTTTATTTTGTTTTCATAAAGCCTAGTCCATATATAAACCTCATCCTTCATAAAATAAATTAATTAGTATTATATAACTTTCATCAACAAATTTTTACATATAAAATTATATTACTCACAATTTATTATTTTTAAGATGCAGTTTCTATAGGGCCTAGGCTATGAAAAATAGTAAAGCCTCGCCTAAAGCATTTCAGCCGTAAAATACTTTCGGCATGGGAAACTCCTATGATGACTCTAAAATCTATTTCTACCACTAATTGTGAAATTTGCAGCTCAAAAATGGTATAGATCTCATATATTTATAAATATTTGAAAATGGACGGACTAGATAACATATTCCACTATATATTATTTCTAGGCCTAAAATCTTTTATATATATATATATATATATATCCATAATGGTCAAGAAGAATGAAATGACCTTTTTTTACTTCGAAACTATAGCTGTCGCTGCTTTACTTCTCTCATCAGGCCTAGGCCTTATTTGAACATTTTCCTTTTTTTTAATATACATTTGAGTTATGGATGAGGCTATAAAGTGCCCTACTTATATTGTAGAATTACGGCGCACTTCTTTTTGGAAGTGTTTTGAAAATTTTAAGATGCCTTGATTAATTCGTAGTTATGAAATTTCTAAGTTTCAAGGAAAAAAAAAGAAAAAAATGTACAGACCTATAAACACCTGGAGTCGTTTAGATCCTTTTTCTAAAAAAGTTTTCAAGGGCAGATGAAACATTTCTGACGTTTAGATCAAAATTTTGGGACAGAAAAGTATTTTTGGTCGTAACTGTTTCTCATATTTTAAGCAAAAAATAAAGAAATCAATATCATTGTTTTTATCTTTCGAAATTGATTTTCTGCTGAATTTCCCGGCTACAGAGACATCCATTTTATAAAATACAATTAATTTCGCAAAACATCCCACGAACAAGAGAGAAAAACTATCTCAAATTTTATGTTTTAGAAAGAGAGCATCTTAAAATTTTAGAAAGAAACTATTTCTAATTTTAGAGAGGGAAACTATTGAAATTTTATAGAAAGAGAAATTATCTCAAAGTTTTTATAGAGAGAAATTGTTTCAAATTTTAAATTTTAGAGAGAGAAAATATCTTAAAATTTTAGTGAGAGAAACTACATTAAATTTTAGAGACACAAGTATCTAAAAAATTTTAGAGACATAAACTATCTCAAATTTTAAGTTTTCAAAATAGAAATTACATGAAATTTATTAGAGAGAAAAGTTGTATCAAATTGTAAGTTTTATAAAGAGAGAGTTTTGGAAAATTATTAGACAAAGAAACTATCTCAAATTTTAAATTTTATAGAGAAAAAATACTTGAAAACTTTGAGAAAGAAACTCTCTCAAAATTTTTAGAGAGATGAACTATTTCAAAATGTTAAGGTTTAGAAAGAGAAAATATCTTAAAATTTTAGAAAGAAACTTTATCAAATTTCGGAAATATAAGTACTTAAAAAGTTTTAGAGAGAGAACCTATATAAAAAAATTTAGAGACAGAAATTATTCAAATTTTAAGGTTTAGAGAAGTAAAATACTTTGAAATTTTTTTAGGAGATAAACTATCTTAAATTTTTAGAAAGAGAAACTATCTCATATTTAACGTTTTAGCGTGAGAAACTATCAAAAATAATTTAGAGAGATAAACTATCTCAAATTTCAAGTTTTATACAAAGAAATTACCTGAAAATTATAGAGAGAGACACTATATAAAAATTCAAGTTTTATAGTAAAAAATGCCTGAAAATTTTTAAAGAGAGAAAATATATCAAAATTTTTAGAGAGAGAAGCTATCTCAAATTGTAAGTATTAGAGAGAGAAATTATTCCAAATTTTAAGTTTTAGTGAGAGAAAGTACTTGAAGCTTTTTAAGAGAGATATTATCTCAAAATTTGTAGAAAATACCTCAAATTTTTAAAGATATTATCTCAAATTTTAAGTTTTAGAGAGAGAGAGAGAGAGAAAGGACTTCAAATTTTTTTGCGAGAAAAACTGTCTCAAAATTTTTAGAGAGAAACTATATCAAATTTTAAGTTTTAGAGAGAGAAACTATTTCAAAATTTTAAGAGAGAGAAACTATATCAAATTTTTAATTTTAAAAAAAGAAAGTAATTGAAAATATTTCGAGAGAAACTATCGCAATTTTTTTAAAGAGAAACTATTTCAAATTTTAAGCCTTAGAGAGAGAAACTATCTCAAATTTTTTAGAAAGAAACTATCTCAAGATATTTAGAGAGAAAGTATATCAAATTTTAAGTTCTAGAGAAAGAAAGTACTGAAATTTTTTAGAGAGAGAAACTATCTCAAATTTAATTTTTAGGGAGAGAAAGTATCTTAAAGTTTTAGAGAGAGAAACTATATCAAATTTTCGAGAGAAACTATTTCAAATTTTAAGTTTTAGAGAGAGCAAGTACTTAAAAATTTTTAGAGAGAAAATATTCCAAAAATTTTAGAGAGAGAAACTATATAAAAAATTTTAAAGTGAGAAACTATCTCAAATTTTGAGTTTTAGATAAAGTATTTGAAAATTTTAGAGAGAGAAACTATTTAGAGAGAGAAACTATCTCTAAATTTTAGAGAGAAATTATATCAAATTTTAAGTCTTATATAAAGAGAGAGAAATTATCTTAAAATTTTAGAGAGACTGAGAAACTATAGCAAATTTTAGAAGGAGAAACTACCTAAATTTTTTTAGAGAGAAACTATCTCAAAAAATTTAGAGAAAGAAACTATCTCATATTTTAAGTTTTAGAGAGAAAAGTATCTTAAAATATTGAAGAGAAAAACTCTCTCTAAATTTTAGAGAGAGAAACTAGATCAAACTTTAAGTTTTATAGAGAGTACCTTAAAATTTTGGAGAAGGAGAAAGAGAGAAACTATATCAAATTTTAGAGAGAGAAAAGTACATAAAATTTTTAGAGAGACAAACTATCTCAAAAATTTTATAGAGAAACTATCTCGAATTTTAAGTTTTAGAGTGAGAAAATATCTTAAAATTTTAGAGAGAAACCATATCAATTTTTAGAGAAAGAACCTACTTGAAATTCTCTAAATTATCTCAAAATATGGAGAGAGAAACTATCTCAAATATATAAAAAAAAATGACATTATAATGAGTAATAAAATAAAAAATATTTACCGGAAAACGTAAAGATAAAAAAAAACCATGAAAATGTTATGCATTCATGTACCCATCCAAACAGCCGAAATCTATTTGATAGGAAAAACCTTTATTGAAATAAAAGTCAAAGGAAATATATTTTCCCATGTAGTCTTTTTCGATGGATCCAAATTCCACCCTGAAGATCTTAAAAATAGATAGTACATATAGTTTTGATGCATTATTTTAGGACCTGGTTTTTTTTTTTTTTCTAATATCCATATAACTTAAAAGTTGAGATGATCAAAATGAAGGATTTTCCAACATCAAAACTCTTCCCAATCGTACAAGGTTAACACCTTACGTAAACTTTTTCCTTAATTAAGTATACTTATATAACTTATAATATTTAAATAAGTAATTATTTTAAATTTCTAATAAAAATTCTGTTATTATAATTAGATCATTATTAATATTAATAGTATTCACATCAAATTTCTATATTATTAATAAGGGTTTTTTAAGAAAACTCTTAGGAGATGAGACAGTGGACCTTTTTGAGTATGGCCTCCCATGTCCACATGGGCTTCTTTCAAATTCACAATGGACCAATCTACAGTTCTTTTGTTTAGGGATTTCCACATGTTTTATTTTTAATAATTTTTTCGCCATGTTAGTTCTTTCATGGAGATAAAGCCATTCTTTTGTTTAAGGCATAGACTTGCCTCAAGTTCTAGTTTCCAATATTTTTTAATTTTTTTCCCATGAACATGTAGATGGAGATAAAGCCATTCTTTTGTTTAAGGCTTAGACTTGCCTCAAGTTCTATTTTCCAATATTTTTTCCCTCAATACATGCTCTCTAGTAGGGAGGGAGATTTGAGCTAGTGAATCTTGTTGGGGCATTCCTGGAATTATTTGTTTTTTTTTTTCTTCTTTTTCCAATATTTTTTCCCTCAATACACGCTCTCTAGTAGAGGGAGATTTGAGCTAGTGAATCTTGTTGGGGCATTCCTGAAATTATTAGTATTATTTTCTCAATACACGCTCTCAAGTAGAGAGGGAGATTTGAGCTAGTGAATCAAATCGGCGAGAAGGATATGGTCATTGCAAGAGGAGAGATCGTATAAATGGAGAGGCTATAGGCTAGATCGTGTTGGTTTTAGAGAGAAAAAAGGAGTTTCGAGGGATCGAAAGAGAGGAGGGGTTTGTTTGGGAATAATGTAGGTATTTTAGTTTGAAAAATACTTCCATGTATTTCAAAACAACAATATGATTGTTGTGGTTTTTTCTAAGATGTATTTTGTAGAAAACAAAGCTGAAGTAGAAAGAGTAATTTGAGCATTTTTTAGGAATAGGCATTCTTGTGTGCGTACGTGTGTGAGGGTGAGGGTGCAAAAGGGTATGATGGCACACTTTGCACTTCGCCCTGGGTGCAAGGGCACTTGATGATGCACTTTGGCACGTGAGACGCACCTTACGTCTGAGGGCGTTGGGCGCTTGAGGCGCTCTTCGCACTTCGGCATCCCTCGTCGAGCTCATAGCTCGATATCTTTTTATGACAGCTCATATGGAACATCTAACGATCATCTAGCTATTGAAGAAAATGAAGTTGTGAGACCAACAGTCAAGATTAAAAGTATGCATATAACTTGTGACTGTTGGTAATACATGTAACCACCACGATAGTAAAGAGCAATTTCCTTATAGCTCTATAAAATAGGGTCTCCTTTCAATACACGATAGATACTCGAAGACATTTTTGAGCCTCTCAACAAATAACTTTCTCTGCGAAATTCGCAAAGACTAAACTTATTTCGCAAAGACTAAACCAGTAAACTCATCACTCTCTACTCGTTTCTCTCTCTCTCTCAAACTTCACAAGACTCTGATTTCTGTTGTGGGTTTCCAAGCTCGGGTGCATAGAGCTTCAGAACATCAAAAGAGTCATATGTTTTCCTGTATCTCGAGAAAAAACCACACTTCTTATGTACACCAATGACATTATCAAATGAGAGTACATAACGTCTTAAGATTGTTCATGCATATCCAAAAACAAGAAGATTTTAAGCTTCGATTTTATGTTTTTATACTACTTTCTTGCCCCTTTTTACCCAACCATTTTCCAACAAATAAAGCGTGTGGTTGCACGTGATATCAAATCTTAATCATTTAAACAAATTTTCAATCGTGAAATATTATTTTCCTAGAGATATCTTCAATTATAGAGTGAGAAAGCGAGTTTTATGGTTCTATCTTCACAGAAGAGCTTCCATTAGATAATAATAGTCCAAATATACTTCAAAAATAATTGTCTAAATTAGATTTAGAATTTGCAAGTCGAAAAAGTAAAGACACAAAAAGGAAAAGAAAAAAAAAAGAAAAGAACTAAAAAACTATAATTTCAATTATATTAATTACCTTTTTTGTGTAATTTTTTGAATTTTTTTTTTCTTTTTTGTATTTTTAATTATAATATTTAATAATCGTTATGTACAAATATGAGAGATCTCAAAATCATGACAAATGGTTAAAATATGAATAGATCGGCCGGTCAAATTTCAGTTCAAAACTAATGCAAATCTAAGCAGATCTAACCCCATTTGAATTTGCTGGCAGCGCTAGCTGAAATCTAAACACCAAATAAATCTTTAGAACTAAAATTCTAAATTAAATCAGGAAAAAATGAAATAAATAAAAAATACAAAAATAAATATAGTAAAGAAAACCTAGAATGCTTATATGGGACTCAAAACCTGAAGTTTTGAGCTCGGATCATGTCTCTTTTATGCCCACCTCATTTTCAAACACTTTTGCTTGAGAAATTGATTTTAGAAGCTCTATTCCTTGAGAAACCGAAGTAACTAGGGTTATTTTAACCTACATCTTAGCTAATAATTCCTAAGGTACTCCGGGATTTTGAGTAGAAGAAATAGGGTTTCTCCAACCAGAGACTTCCAAATTAAATTTTCTAGGTTACTTTTCTATTTTCCAAGGTGTAGACACCACATTTTGAGATTGACATTTCTTTTGAAATTCTAAGTCTCAAAACATAGGAAATGATCCCTTAAATGCACAATAGACGCCTTAGAAGAACCATGTAGGCCCCAAGGACCACACTAGCCTAATAACCATAGGACACCCATTGAATATAAGAAAACCATCCTTTCTTCATCACTTGGAGCATCAGAAACCTTAGAATTTCTTAAGCCTTTTTAACTAACCTATTCAAAGTTCAAGATCTAATCGTCCAATTCAGTAGAAAGGAGTTCTTTCAATCAACATAACCTCTGATCGAGGCCTCTTATTCTGGGTGCAGGCTGGTCATAAGTTTAATTTCTTTGCATTTAGCTTATTTCATTGATATATTCTTAGAAGCTTATGCATGTTTAGGATAGTTTATGCATTGTTTATTCATTTTCTAAGTTTTTAGTTCATTTCCAAACTTCGACGTGCTTCACAAGCCGACGCTACCGACGATCTAAAGAGGATCTGATCTCTAATTCGAGATCCGGTCACGTTATGCGTAAAAATTCGATAGGACCCCCATCCATCTCTTGAATAACTCATGAAGAACAGATTTATGCCCCGATCTCAGACGAAATCAGCATCGACTCCTATTGTATATAGTTTGGCACCCACCATGAGGCCTGTTGAGCTAAAAACACATCAAAGTCTCACTTGGAAAGCCCTTGATCAGACAATACGAAACATTCCAGACAACTTTCTGAGAATCAAATAACACCCCGACAACCTTCGGTGAGGAACGGTGCTCGTAGGGTTGATTGCTTAGGCTTTTGGCCCTGAAATTATTAAATATATTTATTTTCTTAAACCCCGAGTACTGGCGTTCAAGTCGTAAGGGGGTTACCTAACTCCTAAGAGAGGTGAGGCGGGCGGTTGGAATGCGCATCAGAGGTGAGTGCCGCTCTGGAATCCTCTCTCTTAAGAGTAGGCCAATAGTAGGCCGATGCTCTATTATCAACCTAGCAGGAATCCTCTCCCTTAATAGTAGGCCAATAGTAGGCCGATGCTCTATTATCAGCCTAGCTGGAATCCTCTCCCTTAAGGGTAGGCCAATTGTAGGCCGATGCTCTATTATCAGCCTAACTGTATTTCTATAACCCAAAAAGTTTCAGGAAAAATTGCATAAAACTCTAAAAAATGGATTTTCTAAGCAATTTACCCCCAACCCTAACCATGTAGCAACTTTTTCCCCAAAACCAAGATTCACAGCAAATGCCCTCCAAATAAATAAATAAAAAAACGAGACTAAAATTCCCCTCCCTTACCTCACACGTTGACCATGGCGGTCCGACGTTTGGAAGAGGCGGATCGACGCTTAAGTCACTGATTTGGAACGGTCAGGTACTTCACCATGACATTCTGAAACTTCGTCATGGCAGCTCAAAGTTTGGAAGAGGCAATCCAACATTTGTTTCTGGATTAATGAGCGGTTTCGGTATTTGTGAGCTACGATCCGGCAAAATTGAAAATTGTGTCTGGAATAGGCAGCCCGACAGTGTACAGTTCCAATCCGACAGAATGGATGGGTACGACAATATACAATCGTGGTTCGGCGTTTCCTTTTTTTGGGATCCGAAAATGATTTGTTATGTACAAAAAGGGTATTTTTGTCAAAAAATGAACTTTTTGTATTGAGAGGGTATTTGCTATAAAACTTGATTTTTGGGAAAAATATGCTAAGAAAATTTAAGGTGGGGTAAAATGCCTAGAAAGTCTATTTTTGAGGGTTTTATGCAATTTTCCCAAAGTTTTACTAGCTTAGGAACACATTCTCAACCCAACCTGCCCATTAGTGACATAAG
Source organism: Amborella trichopoda (assembly GCF_000471905.2). Next base: position 127,318 of record NW_006499563.1, on the reverse strand, counting down.
TCAAATTTAAAAAAAAAATTGTTTTTGATTGTTGTACGTGTAGAATCGACCGACTAGCGGTCACTAGGTCAACGTATCTCACAATCAGGTGTTCCCCCAGAGGGAGTTCGACTTGGAGTCGACCACCGCATCCAAACCTAGCTCTAAGTCAGACCCATTAGTGTACCATACAGGTGGTGTCTATTCGAGGGGACCTGCCCAAGCCAAGACCCATCCCAAGGTGTTGTTTATGTTAAGGTCCTTCTGACCAAGTCAACCTAGATTCAGTATGTCTTCAAGACCAACGGGTCCATCCTCAAAAAACCTAATCGCCAAGTCAATGATCAAGTAGCCCACCCTAATAGAACCACTAGCCAAAAGAGGTGTGTATCGCTAGGACCACTCTCAACAGTTAAAAGGAATTAGACCAGGTGTCATCTTGCGACAGTTAGGGATAGAAACCCAACCCAGCCGTAGGAATCAACTCCACAATGAGTCTATGCCTTGTCCAACAACCAATCCCACCATTCAAACAAACCATACCCTCAAAACCAAAAGGCTCAGGGTTGGGGTAATCGGGAATCTCAAAAATTTAGCGAACCTATCGAAAACCCCTTAGTCTAAGCCCTAGTCCTAATACTGGCTGACCAAGGGTACAACATTCCGCTCACAACCCCTATCTCAGACCATGCTCCACCTAAAAACCCGAGTCAACCCACTCATAGGGTGGAGCATGACTAGGCCGTTGGCTTGGAAGTCCAACCCAGTCAGTCAATTTTGTATGTTTACCGACCCATAGAGGCTCCACTAGCTCAACTTGTGTCCCGAGCCCATCAGTTCGCTCAGTTGCATCACTTTAGACACCTCTAGCACAGGCCAATGACGTATAAGGTTCAATCCTGATCCCAACAAACTATCCAATATACAGGATGAAAACCCTCATTGAGACCCTGGTTAGGTTAGGCATTCATGATGCCCTTCCTCAAAAGGCATACTTCTAAGAGGCCCTAAGAGACATGGAGGATCTTCCATCCACCTTTCTCACCCAAGATTTCGAAACATATTCATCGCGAAAGGAGACATCGAAACTTATGTAAGGCATACCTCCTATCAGTGCCTATGCTAACGAATAGGCCGAACCAACTTAAAGCAATTTTTTCTGACACCCTATCAAGAAACCCCCTTGAATGGCATAGCGACATAATGCAAAATTACCCCATCTTTGATATCCGATGGGTAGAAGGTCCAAAACCCTAGACTCGAGTTGGGTCCAGATCTAGGTTGACCAAACCCATTGCCACCCATAGGTTCTAAGGGTCCAAGCAATCATGCACCACCAGCATACGCAAATGGGTTTTCTTTGGAAGAGAGGGAATGCATATGGTTTGTCCGACCTGGAATAAGCCAAGGATGTGCCACAAAAGGAAAAAAGGTCATGAAGCCTTTTTATGTCAGAGTTTCTAAAAAGTCTTTTTAAGTTTTCAGGCATGTTGAGTCTTTAATAGCCCATTTCAATAGTGGGACAGAAAGAAACAAAGGTTGGCAGCGACGAGTTGTGGGAGAAATAGAAACAAAGATTAGCATCAACAAGAGCCAAGCTGTGGCACCACTACCTCCACCTCGGGTGGTTTTTGAACAAAATGGGACGGTGACGATGTCTGCCGGGGAGTTTAAGGGTTGTCTCCAGGCATCTGGGAAAGAGCCACCTTCTAATGGTGGTCATGGGAGAGTTGCAGAGAAGAGGATATGGGTTTTCGAGAGAGAAAAAGTAGAAACATGATAGGGTTTTTGTATTTCGTAAGTTTTAGGGTTGCAAAATTTTGATGCCATCTACACCGTCGGGCCCAATTTTTTTAGCCTATGCCACAACACAAAAGGTGCAAAACTTTTCCAATGGCCAAATAAATATGCATTTCACATGGAGAAGAATCAAAAGAACAAATATGCACAAGTCATGTAAAACAGAAACCTCCTTGTAATAAACAAAAACTTGTCACAATGCATACTTACACACAGAAACACTGAGAAATCCGTTAAATTGTTACTGTTCATGTGCACATATATGGCTCCAGTGCATATACCCACCATCACATCAACAATAGTAAATACCTTGCTTTTCCTTGTCAACCAAATGACCAGCTTTCAATTTTATGTGATGGTGCAAATGCTCAAGCACCTCTATTGTAACAAAATATGAAACCTTAGCCATGCAAGTGCTCATCCACTTGCCCATTAAGGGGTATGCACCTTGGCCACTGATCACATAGGATCTAGTTGTTGTATGGTCAGGGTTCAACAATTTGACTAAAGGTGGTGTATGCAATAAAACTCATCTCGTATTTTTTTATGAGAACTTACCAACCACAAAGGTGAAAGCACAAAAGATTAAGCATTAGAAAGAAACAATGATAGTTTACGTTTACCGAGAAGGACTCCAAATCTCGGAGAAACATGGATAGTGGGGCAGGGGATGGGAGATGGGGGATGTGAGCCATCCCATTGATCGACAAAAATTAATCTTTCAAATTTCTAAATCTATAGAACCCAAATAATGCCTCTTCTACAAGCTCAATTGAAACATCTTTCAAAAAGTAGCATACAATCCCCTCATGTAATCCACATATATTATGTGAATTTTCTCCAAGAAATAACTCAAATATGCCTCACTAATATAGGTCTCTTTCTTTATTTTCTCTAGCTAGGAGATATCTCAACTTCTACCGCCTTCCCACATGGGAGGAGCTCTCACAAAAATAATCTTTTCTCCCCATATATTGAATTTGAAGAGGTGAAACATGTTTCTCACATATCTTGATATATAGGCATTCAAACCTAGAACAAAGTCCAAATTTAATGCAAATTTTCATTTCCCTTTTGCCAAGTGGAAACTGAAATGGCATATTCCATTCAAGAGCAATAAACTTATAACAAACCATCTACGTGCTTTCTTCTATTTGCAAGACTAGATTTCTTGAATTTAAACATCACTTACAGCCCTTGATGAGGGCAGATCTATTATACTGTTAACTACAAATCAATCAAATAAACATTCAAAATGGCCATGGACCATGGTACATTTCCGGGAAAGAATCAGACCAAAACAAAATTCAATGACTTCAAAGAAGCGTAACCTGTTTTCTATACTTGTTCGCTGAATTGACAATGTATATTAGTTTGCTTCGTATACAGAATGCAATATATAATAGAATGATCATAGAAAATTCATATATATTATCATAACTAAAGCATCATCAAAATCTACAATCCTTAAGCATCACCATCCCAAAATTTTCAGAATACCTAAGATTACTTTCTAGATTGGAAGCTTTCTTTTTGTTCAGGATTATTGTTGTGTTCCAGCATAAGCTGAGGGATCTAATTCCAACAGAAGTTGTTATTGCATAAACTAATGCAAAGTTGTGGCACTAGACACGATCCACTTTCCAACAAGGCATTCAAAAAATTGCAAACATTCCATAGATGTTAAGCATTTGGGCCATACACCCAGATTAACCTTCTTTAAAAGAGGCTTCAGAAGTTCTGATAAACCTCAATATATGACACAATAACTCAATTTGATCCTCAAGAAAGAGGCCTTTTTAAACATAATTTCCTACAACAATCTGGCAAAAGAATAGCAATGAGCCAGATTTAAGGCCACAAATTAAGATCCAAAATGCCGACATGGATCACCAATCAAAAGATAACAGGGAAGCAAGAGGGATCCAATTTTCAATTATCATAAGCCCATAGCAGCATAGCAACGACAATGCCTTCAAACAATATCTTCACAATTATAAAAACCACGAGAACAAAAAAATCATGGATGGGTCAAAAAATATTCAGTAATCCATAGCCGATTGTATTTCGAATCTCACAAAAAACGCTAAATCATCTGTATAATCCGCTTGTTAGCAAATTCGACAAAAACTGTGGTCATATTGTTCATCCACTAATTTGGCCTGCACAGGCCTCATGATACCAACAAAAAGAAAAACCCTATAGTCCATATGCAAAAACTGTAGTTCAATAACCTTAAAACCCAAGCTTTGTTCTACGCCAGTGCCTGCGTTTCGCATTGTACCTGCAAACATGAGAAAACATCATTGATAATGAATCTGCAGAGTCATAATTAAATATCGTAATCTACAAAATCATGATTAAACAGACATACACTTCAAAGAATTAAAATAATAAAAAGTATTAAAAGAACCATAAGAAATGATATGCGCATCATACCTGATTTTGTTATCAGTCCTCATCCTGATCCAGTGGGGAATAGGCCTGTTCTGCCTCATCTTCTTTGCCAACTTCATCTTGATCCTAAAGGTCTTGTGTGAAGGCTGCAAATTCAATTAAACAAAAAACAAAAAAACAAAATCAGATTCACGATACCAGGCAATAACAAAGAGAGATAGAAATCACACAATTTCTAGATTAAGAATTCACTCAAAATACTAAAGAAAGAGAGATTCTAAGATACCTAATCTGTGACTTGAATAGATTGAATGAGAGCCCATTTTTACAGTAGAGAGAGAGAGAGAGAGGGATACCATGTTGAAGTTCTGGTTTGCTCCTGCTCCAAGTGCGTCCCCGTCCCCGTCCTCGTCCTGCCTAAACCCTAATTTCGGCCGTGGATCCCATTTTATAGCAAGAGAGGAAGACAGAGTGCCAAAAAAGCCCCTGCAAATTCAAGATAATGACAAAAGAGTCCTAAAACTTTGACGGTGATATTTTAATGGGAATTTTCGACACAATGACCAAAGAGAGCTAAAACTAAAACGGACGACGGGGAAATTTTGAAGGGTGCTATTTCTATACGGTTGCAATCGAAAGTATCAGAAGTTGGTTGCAGACATTTTCACCCACCGTTTTCGAGGATTATGCACAACGGTTAATGAAAAAGAACAGGTTAACTTGACTTTATGATATCATTTTGACTTTTTAAAAAGGAAGCTCAACCATACCTTTCTTTTTTCTCACTCTAACTTCTGCGTATACCCACAGTTTTATTTTTTTCTCTCTATCACCTTCTCCATCTTCACTAGGTTCTCCTATTTTCCGTAACACTTTTGCACTTTCTCAAACTTCTCTATGGTAACCTCTTTGGCCTTTCATCTTCTCTTGGAGAAGAAAAGCTTAATCTTTTATCAAAATAGAAAGATGAACCAATTTGTTACATAATACTATCTCTCTCTCTAAAATACATAACGGCTTTTTCTCTAGAGTGGGTTTATTTCAAGATAAGATTTTTCTCTATGATTGGAGTGGCTTTATCTAATGGGGTGGTATTCTACTTTGCTCCTGCTACCTTAGTTAAGCAGCTTTGGCCTTGGCTGGATGTCTGTTCAGTCCGTTGTAAATTCCTTCTTTCTTCATGAATGATTTTTAGGCCAGCCCTAAAGGGTGGTTTGCAGTTATTCTTCCATGTCAATGCATGTTCATAACCATCACCATTATAAGGTTTCCCTGTTTTCTTTTTTTCTTTTAATAAAGAGAGGTTTCATTTTCTCATGAACCCAAATAGACCAAAATTTGTGGTCTGTCTTGGATTTTTTTGCTTTTAATTTTTATCCCAGTTAAAAGAAATGATTCAATTGGCATGATAGGATTGATATAGATAACCTGGGTTTTCTTTTATTGACTCCATTTGGGTGTATTTCTCTTTCAATGTCAATGCAAAGTATGTTCATAACCATCACCATTCTAGGGTTTCGTTGTTTTCTTCTTCTTTTTTAATAGAGAGAGATTTCATTTTCTTAGGGACCCAACTAGACCAAAATATGTGGTCTTTCTTGGTTTTTTTTACTTTTTATTTTTATCCCAGTTAAAAGAAATGATTCAATTGGCATGGTAGGATTGATATAGATAACCTGGGTTTTCTTTTATTGACTCCATTTGGGTGTATTTCTCTTTCAATGCCAATGCAAGGTATGTTCATAACCATCACCATTCTAAGGTTTTTCTGTTTTCTTTTTTTTCTTTTAACAGAGCTAGGTTTCATTTTCTTAGGGACCCAAATAGACCAAAAATATGTGGCCTTTTTTGGTTTTTTTTTGCTTTCTATTTTTATCCCAGTTAAAAGAAATGATTCAATTGGCATGGTAGGATTGATATAGATAACCTGGGTTTTCTTTTATTGACTCTATTTGGGTGTATTTCTCTTTCAATGCCAAATGCAAGGTATGTTCATATCATAACCATCACCATTCTAGGGTTTCCTTGTTTTCTTTTTCTTTTTTAATAAAGAGAGGTTTCATTTTCTTAGGGACCAAAATAGATCAAATTTGTGGTCTTTCTTGGTTTTTTTTGCTTTTTATTTTTATCCCAGTTAAAAGAAATGATTCAATTGGCATGGTAGGATTGATATAGATAACCTGGGTTTTCTTTTATTGACTCCATTTGGGTGTATTTCTCTTTCAATTTCCTTTTAGGTCTTCGATGCGCAAATGGATATTTGCATATGTCTTGCTTCCATATTAAGATACTTTTTGTGCTCTAGTATGGCCTCCATTTATGTGTATGTCTTTTTTCACTTCTTTGACTTGGTTGAACAAAGGGATGTATCCCTATAAATCCTCCATATTAAAACAATGGCCTTTTAGAGCTATATATCTTTATACAAGAATGGTGAAATGTGACCTTTTTATTTTAGTTTTCCTTCTTATTCTTTTTTTATTGTAGTGAAGAATGGCCCGTTATTGTTACATGATAAATGTTGAAGTAAATTCGATCCAAATGATATGGGGAACGATTTAATTTACTTACTGTGTAACCTCTTGGGAAGGGTTGGTTTGTTAGTGACTTTAAAAGAGATTGTATTCTTAGCTATGAGTATTCATGATGGGGTAAAAACTATTTGGTTTGTCTTTCTTTTCTTGCTAGATTTAGTAATATATTTGAACACAATGGGAATGGGAATTTGGGCGAGGCTGGTAAGTGATAATACTTTTTCCAATTTTGATGTCAAGGAATTCAAATGTGGTTCCTAATGGGCATATAAATGGTTATTTAAATGCTCATTTATTCCCAAATTCTTGTTCAAGTAATTCTACTTATTTTATTTTAATAGTAATTCAAGTAATTCTTATTTAAGAAGACCTTTATTATAAATTTCAAATGGTTAACCTAATTAGTGAATAATTCATTAATTTAGATAGGTTTGCTGAATTTTGATCTTTTCATATAAATATTGCAACTATTCACAATCAAGTTATATGCATTTGTTAAGTTGTTGAGGTTGGCATTGTGAAGTAATTCCTATGTTTTATACTTCTTCTTTGTGTTCACAAGCTTTAAACAGCTATATGTTTCTTTGTGTGCATGTAACTGGTTATTTGGATACTCAAATTTTTTAATTCCAGTAATGTGTTTCTTTCCTTTTGGAAGCCGTTCAAATAATTATTACAAAAGCAAATTTTTGTTCATAATTTCAAGTTGTTATATATTTATCAACAACATGTTGGTAATTCATTTATTCACATGGATGTGCAAAATATTTTGCTGACAATATGGACTAGAAACACTTTTAATTTTACAAAATAAGAGATAACTAAGTAATTTTATTTTGATCCTTTGTGTTGTGTTTATCAAGCCTTTGTGGAGATTCATTCTAGAGGATAAGAATCTGAAGCTAAAGCCACTGATCTTAGGCCCCTCATCAACATTACCTTTTGAGCCTAACTAATAGCCTAAATATGTATGGTAGCATGAGCCTTGAGGATTTTTCAGAATTATTCAAACGGTGGTGGAAGAGCTACTCTAACCAAAGCAAGCACGTCTTTGCCTTACTTGACCATGATTTGGTCAAGATCTCAATATGCAAATGACATGCACAAATCTAGCATGAAGTATCTCCTTAAGTAGTTTGTAGTAAAAGTTAATCGATCGATGGCACATTAGGATATTCATTTGTACTCTTAAGTATATATTTAATCATTCAGGGGTCTATAGTTCATGTTGTTTTCATTTGGTTGTCTATAAGGTAAAATTTTGGTTTATAATCCCCGGGGGGTTGAACAAGAGTATATCCTTTGTTTTGTGAACTTTATTATTCTTATATGTTGAATGTTTCACTTCTTTTTATGCATTTTTATTTTTTGGTTACATAACTTAGGAGATAGAGAGAGATACACAGAGAGAGCGCATTTGGTATCTATCGGGATGAGAGAGAGAGAGCATTTGGTATCAAACGTGATGAAAGAGAGAGTGTATGTGGAAGGATCGACTACTACACATCCCACATCCCAACAAATTTGTTGCATCAATTGTGACCTGAAATATGCTCATTTGTTAAAAAAATGAACAAGACAAGATAGATTAAATTGAGTAGACACATCAACCCAGTACATTAAACCCACTAATATGCTCATCTAT
>NW_006499563.1:103831-118870 GCF_000471905.2 Amborella trichopoda | reverse complement strand
AATATATATATATATATATATATATAAGGTTAATTGTTGGACAAACTTGCCCCTGATTAAGAAAAAGCTTGGACAAAATATTCAAGCTTTCCTGCTTTAGAAATGCATTAAGGAAGTTAAAGGTTGCATTGTCAATTTATGTAGCAGTAGGTCCAATGCATCAAATTAATTATGCAGCAGCAAGTCCAATACTTCATATTTTCTTAGCATAAACAATGACAAACTACCATGAACATAATCAATAGCCTATGTTGAAGAAAGACTATGTTTTCCACAAAATGTCATCTTCCACACTTTTCCATGCATATCATAAGGGCCCAAATTTAATACCCCTGTTTTTTACAGTGATCGATTCTCATATACATAGAAAATTATCACACACTTGCTTCTTACACAAGTTTCTTACACAAACGTCATACCTTGCAAGGTAACCAACATCAGAACTAAAAAAAAATATGTAAGTAGATATCCAAAAAAATGTGTAATTACATATCAAAAAATCAATTAGATATCAAATTAAAGGTCAATCATTGTTGCTTCTCAGCCACGGTGCTTTGAGTGTTACACATACTCATTGGGGAGTTACTTCGGCCCTTTGACAGTGACGCTCCTGTACCAAAACATAAAAGGAAAACAACTCAATAATATTTGGAGCATCTGAGAAAGCAATTTTCATGTAATAGATTATATTATTAAAATCATTTTTAAAACAATATTTCACAAGTTGGAGCTAAGTAACTAACTAACACAAAATCGTTCATAATCATTAACCTTGAGTCATCAAAGTATTAAAGAAACAATAAATAATACTTCAATTAGCTTTAAAACCTAAACTCACAACTATAAAATATAATTGATCGTACCTAGCATAATTACGCCTATCATGACCTATGACTCCCCAACCACCACACTTTATCTTAATTGTTCTCTCTTTGTACCAAGGTTTGATTCTCAAATGGGTAGGTGGTCGTCCCTTCGGCTTTGCACAAGTTGGAGCCTTGATAGTCACATATGGATTGGAAGCCCCGAAGAGGATGGGATCCACACAAAAGGCAGGTGTTCTTAAGGACGTAGGGCTACTAGGGGTAGGAGAGACTTGTTTTATGGAAGCTTTCTCCTTGTCCACTCTAGCAGCAACCTTGTCGCATGCCTCATCTATAACCATCTTTGAGTATTCATATACACTAGGACTCATGGCTCATTAGCTAATAGCATGTTGCACCGTTGAAATAGATCATTGTAGTGCATGGAATAGGCATCCTCACGATTGGCCCTTACTTGAATTCCAAAACCATCACGAGCAGCCCCCTTTGTTACATCCTTTGTCCATCGCTTCATTATATAGTACTGGGGTAACTCAAGTATATTTTTAAAACAAATACTCTAAGTATATGACTACAAGGGATACCCATGTGCTCATATAGATGGCAGCTACGTGTTACTTTCTCCTCATTATTACTGAATACAATTGTGTGGGCAGGGTAGCATGCCCCATATTCTTTCAAACTAAAAGTGCATTTCATCCCATCATCCTCTTGCACTTCACAAGTAAGATCAGTGGCCTTCATTAACTCTGACTGAAAGAAGTTTTTAAAGATAGTTGGGAAGTAAATTTGAGCCATTTGTCTCTCCACATGGATCACAATCTTCATAACTAGTGTTTCATTGTGAGATTTGAAATCTGTATTGTTTTCCTCATCAAATTTTTTATCAATTAGCTCTTGAAGTCGGCTAACAAATGTAGTCAAGCTAGTATGGGAATTTACGTATGCCTTAACGTCCTTATTCATGGCTTTGCTTCTTCCACTAGTCCTATTGCCAGCAAAGAAGCAATCTTGCAAATATACATCTATCCACTGGTGTCGCATTTCATATAGGGATTGCATCCAATCACTGTTCATCAATTCATATCTTTCTATCATTCTTCGCTACTCATCTTCAAATTCCATGATGATGGTGCAATGGTCAATATACTTGTATAAATCCCCACGGAATGATGGATATTTGCGCTCAACTTGCACCATTTTCTGCTCAATTTTTTATGTAATATGCCATCTACACAAGCGATGTCGGGATTCTAGGAATACATTTTTTATTGCAAGGGCCATTGCCCTATCTTGGTCTGTGATAATTGTATTGGGTTGGCGTCTATTCATCACCTCGAGCCACTTTTTGAACAGCTATGTAAAAGACTCCTCATCCTCTCTATGGAGCAAAGCACATCCTAAGAATATAGTTTTTGTGTGATAGTTTACTCCTAAAATTGGGGCACATGGCATCCCATAGGCATTGGTTTTGTATGTTGTATCAAATATAAGTACATCCTCAAAGAACTCGTAAGCGATCCTTAATTTTGCAACAACCTATATCACATTGGTTAAGCGCCCATCTTCATCAACTTGTATCTTGTATGCAAATAATGGGTTCGTGACACTCTTAGTAGCAAAGAATTCCATCAAACCCTCTGCATCCCCACCTACCAATTTAGAATTTTTTTTCTGATTGTTATATATTGCATTCTTGCAATTTACATCCACAAAAGGGAGACTCCTTGGACCTCCAACCTGTGTAGACATCACTTTTGTTATCTTTGGGGCAGTTAACCGGCATGAGTTATACATGTAGATCATCTCTCTCATGGCCTTCGGAATTGTACGATGTGACCGAAGGAGATGGACTTTGGATGGTGAAGTAAAGGCATGAGAATGATCTTTCTTGTGTTTTGAAATGAACCATATATCATATGCATCTTTCTTGATTCTTAGCTTTGCTTGACACTCTATCCTTGTATAGGGTTGAGATTGATTCCCCTCATACTTCTTTTGCCACAGACCTTGTTTTGAACATACATATTCACGAGCAATGACCGACCCATCTTTTCTTGATCGATGAGTTGAAGAACATCGAACATTGAAACCCATTCTTTTTCCATATTTATTATAAAAATCAAATGCGGCTATAGGAGATTCAAACCGCATACCTTCTTGTGGAACCTCATCATTACATTCCGAAGTTATTAGCTCAACCGTGCAAGTCTCATCCTGACTTACATAAGAGTCGCTGTCATTGTCACCATCCACATGAATAATATCATTTGTTTCATTGTTGTTATACTCCTCAACAACATGAATACCTGAAATACTCTCCACCTCCATGTCAATTATGTTCTTTGCGTCCAGTTTTAGGTCCATCCTATTTTATAGACCCATAAACATGAAAGGAAATTCTAATTAGACATTTATCGACTCTTTTTAAGTCAGAATTATTAAAAAAATTCTAGAGCTAGAATTAAAGACTTCTCATTATCATACAATTGTCAAGCTTCAAGTACTACTCTTTTAACATTCCTAATATTTCTAAGATGGTTATCTTCATCACATACAACAACAACAATAAAACCATGAACACATAAATATCATAAGGGTGCTACCAATATATACATTCTCTCTTTACATACTCATTTATACACATCAAAAATTCTTACCATACAAATAATAGGCTAGCCTTTCTTCCTCATTCATATACAAAAAATATTTAATATTCTCATAAAGAGTAGTGCAATTGCTGCAAATTTACAGAAAATTTGCAATATCTCTAATCGTCAACATTTCATAACATCATCCATATAAAATTCCAATTAATCCATGCATGTAATGTACATTGAAAAGTACATAACACTCATTTATCTGGGATAAATGAGTTCAAAATCGAAAAACAAAATATAAACTCAAATTAATGGGTTGAGAAAATTTTTAGCATTATCTTTTGAAGCATCTCCGATCGCCACCATTTCAAAATCCATTTACCATGCCCAATAGTTTTGGTATTTAGAATTTTTAGGAAACTTATTCAATTGAGTGGTTAAAATCTTTCATTCTTTTTATTTTCCAGACATATTGGTTTGATTTCTTTTATTTGCCAGGCCTGATTCAAATTAATTTAATAGGTGGATTAAGAGATTAGATAATTTGCAGCTCAATTCCAAAGTAAATAACAAAACTAAATCAACCAAATTGTCAATCTTGAATTGAAAAAGATTTTCTCGTAGTTCACACTAATTTGATCACCATTTATCCAAAAAATATTTTTCCCCAAAACAAAATAAAAGAAAAAACTAAAAATAAATTTAGTGACTGAACCCAAGGTTCTTCAAAACACTGTGGACTTTGCTAGAATAAACATCCACTAAATTCAAGCAAGCAATGGATGCATTAATAATAGCTTTACATGGAACAAAATGAGGTGGAAGAAAAATTTAAGGCAAAAAAAAAGAAAAAAAAAGAGCGAATAGCTCAGGTGCACCAGAACATTGATTTGGGCAAAAGAATCCTCATATGGGTAAAATAAACAAAATAACCAAGAAAAAAAGAAGAAGAAGAAGAAAGCAGCTCATATGTACCAAAATAGCTAATTGGGGAAAAAAAGCAAAAAAAAAACCTTGAGAAATTATTCTGGATTTCAATCTGTAAAACCCACAATATAGAGACAGCTTGATTGAGGTGCTGGATTTGCAATGGTTGCAAAGGATTTCGAATGGTAGCAAATGCCAGCAGAGAGAATCATTGAACTTTTTCTTGAACTTTGCAATTCGTTTTTGATTGGGCTAATTTTGAATGGCAGCAAATGCTCAGAGGACCATTTCTAACCCAAGCCCTAATGGTCTCCTTCAATCTTCTCTCTTTGTACCTCTCTCTGTCTCAACTTTTCTTCGATGTGCTCCTCATGTTTTCCTCGATCTTCTCTCTGTGTACCCTCTCTCAGTCTTCTCTCTCTAAAGTGTTGGGGCCTTTTCTAATCCTAACCCTAATGCTCTCTTTCCATCTTCTCTTTGTACCTCTCTCTAAAGGGTTCTTGCCATCCCTAGCGATGAACATCTCTCTAAAGGGTTCTGTGATGAACCTGATGGAGAGAGAGAGTCGTCCAAGAGGATATAAAGATAATTTGGTAAGAGGTTCTCATGATGGAGAGAGAGGCATCCAAGAGGATAGAGAGAGAATTTTGAGGGAAATTGAAATGACAACGGAGCTTTCCGTTTACCAATTTCCCGTCTCTCTTTTCTTTTTAAAATATCCACCATCCATTTATTTTATTGGACGGTGAAGAAGATTGCAACCGTAATTGTTGCAATAGGGTTCTAACCACATTAAAACTTTTCCCAATTTTGAAAGTCATGAAATTTTAATGGGAAAATTGTAGGTACCCTTCCAATTTCTACTTTATAGGCAAGCCATCAAGACTTTGATGTCACACTCTTTTATCTTCTTCTTTTTTTGTGTTAACACGTATGGCTATATGGCCCAGTGTGACTTTACCTACAATTGTGGGAGGAATCATATACTTATCACATCTAACGTTCATATGAACCAACGTCTATATAAACGTTGAGCCTTTTTTTCTCCCTATAAAATGGGAAGCCAGTGAGAGGAAAAATGCAGCAAAAAAGAAAGATATACAAAGTTTCATCTGTAAACACAAAACTCATCTTATCTCTCTCAAAAGGGCAAGAAAAATTCAGGCTCTACGATCACCAGCCTCACAGCACCCCTTCTCTGATCTCGGGTTTGTCTTATACGCGCTCCATCAAATTTCACCAACAGTGGTATCAGAGCGACCAGGTTCCATCTTCCCTAATTTTACTCTGAATTTTTTTAACGATAGTGCTTACGTGATTTGTTTGTTACAATCTATGCCCAATTTTTTTGTATTAATCATGCTTCAAAATATCACTTGTTGCTATCTTATCTTGGTTCACAGTGCTATCTTGATTCACAGTGTTAATTTATTAAAAGATAAGTATGTATGCACTCCCTTTTATATTAATCAATTTCAAATTATCTCTGTTCCATTTTTTTTTAGGAAAAATATCCCCTTACCCCCTATTTTTAACTTCTATATCTCATGATATCCAAGAATTGAAAATATTACTTGTAAGCAAAAGATGTCCATATTTTATATCTTACGACCCTCGGAATCCCTTTGACCACAAATCTTTGACCTAAAGAATTAGAAAAATGACAACCTATCCTTCTTCTCCCTTAACATGAGTATTTCGAATCATCCTCTCTTTCTCTCATCACCCTTCTTTCTCTCTCAAAATTCTATTTCTTTATCTTCTAAACAGAGTGACAGAAGTTCTCTCTCTGCATCCTCTCTCTGTCTAAAAATCTATAGATCTGAAACCCTTACTGTCTTGTTGCATCCCTAACCCACCGATCTAAAAACCCCACTGAGCTCTGTATCTTTCTCTACCTCGTCTCTCGCTCTTCCCTCTTCCTTCCTGCAATTAAAAACCCCACAGAGTCCATGGCCGTTATGGATGCAACTTGCCAAAAGAAGTAAGTCTTCTCACCCATGAACTCATTTGTTCAAGAAACTTCTCTTTTGCTCAACAAGTTACTGAAACTTTAACATACATAAAGCTCTTCAACTCCTTATTCACAGTTCTCAAAAAAGAAAACAAAAATTTACAAGTTTTAAGATCGCTAGAGTCATTGCTAAAAAAACCCATTTATTTGATTCTGCAACTTCAGTTCTGGTAATCCATCTCCTTTGTCAGATTAATCAATTAGTGAGGGTAAAGAAAGTCCTGAGCCAATTGAAAAAAAACCCAAACATTTCTTGGTTTTTGTTGTACAATATTGTGATTCACTGTATAGTAAAGGATGGTAGAATTAAAGATATTAAATGTACTTTTGAGGAGATTATAGGAAATGCGTCTTTAGAAAATATAAATGTTTCAACTATCACTGTAAATCTTTGCAACTATATAGAATGTAATTTTGGAATATCATAGTTATTTGGCTTTAATTGGGGGTCTCTGTTAAAGAAATGAGGCCTTTTTAGTTGGAGAGGTCCTTCGAGCCATGGAGCAAATGGGCTGCAAAAGGGGTATCAGAGAGAGAGACAGTGATAATTTATTGTGAGAGAGAAGAGAGAGAGACGATGTAGAGAGGGCCTCTGTACTTTAGGTATCAAAGAGAGAAAAATGGAGGTTTGAGAGAGAGAGACGGTGATTTCAGACTTTGGGTATCAAAGAGAGAGAGAGAGATAGAAGTTTGAGAGAGAGACGGTGATTCCAGACTTTGGGTATCAGAGAGAGAGAGAGATGGAGGTTTGAGAGCGAGAGAGATGGTGGTTCCATAGAGAGATGTGGTTTGTGTTTTTTTTAGAGAGTTTGTGGTTTTATTTGTAGAGAGAGAAAGGAGAGTGACGATGTAGAGAGGGTTAACTTTGGGTACTAGAGACAGAGAGATGGAGTGTTGAGAGAGAGAGAGTGCTTTGAGAGATAGGTGTCATTTTAGCATTTGTGTGGATAAAAAATTAACGATGAAAAATGTACAGGGGGTTACAAGATAGAAAAAATGGAGACTTTATGCTACAAGTAACATTTTTAAACCTTGGGTTTGATGAGAAATAGAAGTAAAAAATTGGGGGTAAGGAGATATTTTCTTTTTTTTTTTTATGGATTTGGTTTAGTGTTTGAATTGTGAGGGTGATTTGGCTCCGGCTACGGTTCTGTTGTTTGCTTTATCAGATAAGTTGTGATATGGATATATGATACTGTATGATATGGGATTGACTACCTAATTTTTTTTATGAGCAAACTAGCCTTGTTCCCTGCAATTGAAGGGAATTGTATTTTTCGTATTATAGAGAAGAGTGTTATAGAGAAGCTATATATGGTGTTTTTAGAGAGTGAGTATAAGAGTGGTGGTAATTTTTGATTCTCGGTCTCCTCCTTGTAGCCCCTGTTTCAAGGATTGCACTCTTTCTTGATGATCATATAATAATCCATAGAAAATTAAATATATTTTCTCTCTCATCCCGCAAACTACAATAGTAGAGAGAAGGAAGCCTTTGCTACTTTCCACCATCAAGGAGATTCGTGATTCCTTAGTTTCCCTGGGTATTTCTAGAGACAGAGAGAGAATGGCGAATCCCCTAATTCTCTCTCTAATTTTAACAATTGTTCGCCCCTGCATATTGGTGTTGGCTATGGGGTCTCTGAAGATAGGCATGGCTCCAACAATATTTTTTTTTCGATGATTCTTCAATGGTGGGGGTCTCTACATCAGTCTTGAAGAAGTTGTCTCTCACTTTCGGTTCACTGGTTGTTATAAAAAATGTTTGGACAAATATTGGGAGAATTGCTAGAGCCGTTGTACTAGACCCACCCAATTCTAAGCGAGAGGAATACATGGACTCACCCAAATCCTTACCTTCTCAATGTGTGATGGCCATCTAGCCTTCTCACCTTTTTTTCCTTCCACAAAAAATAATAATAATAAAATAAAAAATAAAAAAATCATCACCTTATAGACCACCAAACTGCATACTTAACCCCACTCTTAACTATTAACATTGGCTTGCAGAAAGTATGTCTAAATGTTCTCATTCATGGTAGTAAAGTCCTTTTGGGGTCTTTATTTGAAGAGGATGACACTTCCATCGTGTCTCCTAAGCCCATTGGCTACATTGAACTCAGTTTGTACCTGTTTGATGCTTATCGGAGGAACCCAGTAAACATGGGTGATTATCAATAACTCCCTACATTTGCCTCACACTTGAGAGTTTCCTTTGTTAAGATTCCTGAATGAGGTATTCTAAATTCTCTAAGGTATAGCTCTTCAATTGAAGTTGAAACTCGCCAAGAATTGATCGACAAGGCTTTGTAGAGTTACTTTAAAGTTGATAGATTTCTTGCGAAAAGCAATGTTATCATTGTATCCATTAATTGGAATTGCAATTCAGCAACTGTATAGTGTCCATGATTGATTTTTTCACGCCATATTGCCTTGGTGTGATAGAGAAATTGATTTGTCTTCTAAAGTGAAATACATACTTGATATTTGTTTTTTTATTATAAGGGCTTACACACCCATGATATTGCTCATGCACCTCAAATAAATAAAATAAAAGGGAATGAATATTATCTTTGATAATTGTAGTGCTTGGAAGCTTGTCTATTTCATCAAATTTTTTTTAAGGCATCACTTAATAACTGATATTATTTATGAAATAATTACAGTACTCTTTGTACATGCATTGACTACATAATTTTAGTGGCTTATTTAGCTTTTTCAGAACTTAGAAAGTATTAGGTTGCTCACAGATAACTTAGCAAATGGCCAATAGAATTGTAATGGCTGAACTTTCTAGAGTTGAAATTTTGAATGAAAACAATTTTGGCATGTGGAAGAGAAAGATGGAATATTTCATCATCCAAGATAGAATAATATATGTACTAAGAGAATATCTACCAGTGGTTGGTGATAAACCAACTAAAGAAGAAAAGAAATAAGTTAGAAAATAAAACTCTAATTTGTAATTTTATTGGATACCCCGAATGATCAAAGGATATAGATGTTATCATAAAGATAAGGGACTCATTGAAGAAAACTTACATGTAGTGGATAATAATAATCCACTTAATATCATAGATGACTTAGAACCACTACCTACAGTGGATATGAATAGCCCTGAGCAACATGATGATGTTGAAGTACCCACACACCCAATGTTAAGTGGTCAAAAGAGATTTAGAGTTCCTACATCATACCTTGATGATTTCTATGTCTATATATGTGAGAAGATAAATAACCTTATTGATGACCTTGTTGACTTCAATAATGCTATGAAGTCACAAGAATCTAATGCTATGAGACAAGAATTAGATTCTATAAAGAAAAATAAAGTTTGGGATCTATGTGATTTGTCATCAGATGAGAAACCTATAGGTTCTAAATGGGTACTTAAAATGAAGTTAAAATCTGATGGATCACTTGATAAATTTAAAGTTAGGTTAGTAGCAATGGGTTTTACCCAAATAAAGGAAATCGGCTATATCGACACTTATTCCCCAGTTACAATGTTTGTATCAATTAGAATACTTTCGGCAATCATTGTATACTATGACCTAGAACTTTACCAAATGGATGTAAATACTGCATTTTTTAATGGTTAACTAAAGGAAACCATCTACAAGAAGCAACTTGAAGGCTTCATAATTAAAAGTCAAGAAAATAAAATATACAAATTAAATAAATATTTTTATGGTTTAAAACAATCTTCAAGACAATGGTACTTAATATTTCTTGATGCCATCCTACAGATGGGATATGAAGTAAATAGATCGAACCATTGTGTGTATGTCTTGAAGAGTGGGAGTAAATTCACAATATTCTCATTATATGTAGATGATATTCTGATCGCTGGAAATGACTTAAAAATGATTGATAAAACTAAGTCATGACTTTCTTTTCGATTTGAGATGAAAGATATGGGAGAATCATCTTATGTCTTAGGCATAAAATTAACTAGAGATAGAAAATCAAATATGTTGTGCTTGAGCCAAGAGGGATATCGTGACTCTATGCTTAAAATATTTCAAATGGAAAATTGTAAATCATTGTTTACTCATGTTGAATATGAAGTAAAGTTGTATAGGTAGGATTGTCCAGTAGAAAGACAAGAAAAGCCTAATGTTCCCTATGCACAAGCTATTGATAGCCAGTAAGATGTACAATACTAGATTTGAGTTATGCCGTAGGACTTGTTAGTAGATATCAAAGTAATCCAGGCATAACTCATTGGAAAGCTGTAAAAAGAATTTTGAGGACATTAAAGGGTTATTTAGGAACCTAGAAATCTATTACATGAAAATAGATTACATGGAAATACGACATTTCCATTGTTTGGGTACAAATGGTAACAAAATGGAAAAAGATTACTCGAGGGTTCCTAAAAAATCAAGAAATCTATTACGCGTGGTGAAGGGTGAAAATTCTATTACGCTTGACGGGTAATTGAGGGAAATCTTTCGGGCGTGTCTCTATTTTAGCTACCCAAAAATCCCATGATTCACCTCCTAATAAACCACAAGAAAAAAAAGTTCTTCAGCCGCTAAAACGTGGTAGCCCTATCTTCTGCAACCAATAGCTCCCTTACCTCAAAAATCACACAGCAACCCCATCTTCTTCAACTAGCAACTAAAACCCGAAAATTCACACACCAAACCCCATCTTTTTCAACTAACAATTAAAACCCGGCAGCCCCAGCCCCATCTTTTGCAACAATAGTAGCTATTGTTTATTTCCACTTATCTAAGATTTGTTTATTTCCATATATCCAAGATTTATTTTTTAGGTTCTGCAACCACAATTGTAGCTATTGTTCCAAAAAATAAACGAATTTGGGTTCTCACTAAGATCAGTCTGTTTATTTTTTTAGCTTTATTTTTTCTTTGTTGCTGCTATTGTTTGTTGATAAATTTGAAATACTTGAGTTCACTCACAGAGAATCGTCAAATCAGTGTGCTTGAATTTTTGTTTTTTTAAAATTAATTTACCTCTTCAATCTCCTCCAATGCCTCAACATAATTTCTCATCCAATACATCTCATTTAGTCATAAAGCCTTTTAGGTTACCAGCCAAATTTCTCCAAACTTTTTTTTTCTTTTGAATTTGCCCATGGAAGTTTTATGGAGTGAGATGATCGAAAAGCTTTAGCACAAGAAAAGAAAACATAAAAATATGATGGCTTATCATAATAATAGTATGTTATTCCAAAGTGTTAACATCTTGCAAACATGTGATTCCAAGTGAAGACGCAACGTGGCTAATTCTTATGCCTGATGCAATTATAAAGTTTAAGCTACATACTAATAGCGATTGCACGCTCAACCATGGTTTGGGTAATGCATTACCCATATTTCTTCTGGACATAGCCAAACAGTAACAATGTATTTCTTTGGTTGCATCTAAATACTACCCAAACAGTGACAATCCATTTGCAGGTAATGTATTACACAGTAATGTATTACGCCAGTAATATATTTCAAAGACAATATATTTCCAAGTATCCAAACGACCCCTAAGGGCACAAAACATATAAAATTGTGTTTTCAAGCAGATAATCTTGAAGTTGTAGGATATTCAGATGTGGATTTTGCTAGGGATAAGGATGATAATAAATCCACCTCAGGACATATTTTTCTCTTTGGGAGGGGCTGTTGTTTCTTGGTCTAGCAAGAAACAAGGGTGTATAGCTAAGTACATACAGGAAGCAGAATACATTACATGTAGCACTGCTTGTACTTTCACGGTCTGGATAAAGCGCTTCATAGATAACTTGAAGCTGCAAATAATCGACGAACCGATTCAAATATTTTTTGATAATCAAGCTACAATTAAATTAATTCAAAGTGGAGCAAATAGCTCCAAAAGAAGACATATAGATGTTTAATATCACTATATTCAGGATGTAGTTGAGAAAGGTGAAGTAACCGTTAGTTACTTGCCCTCATCAGATATGATTGCTGATCAATTAACAAAGAGTCTAAGTGTTGAATTACTATCTAAATACACTAGCTTAATGGGACTTAAAAATGTTTAAGTCAGTCAGTTTTCTTGAGTGATAAATCTGCATTAATGTGAAAATCTTCATTATGGACAATTGTTATGAGAGGCATATTCGCGAAAGCGTGAGAAAAAACTCATGACAAGAAATTTTCTTAAAGGTCATATTCAAAAGTGGTCATCATGGCCAAGTGGGAGATGTTAACACGTATGACCATAGGCCTAGCGTGACTTTGCCTACAATTGTGGGCTGGGAAGCTTACAATTGTGGGACGAATCCTATGCTTATCACATCCAACGTTCACATAAACCAACGTCCATATGGACGTTGGATGAATGTCCCTAAGATCAAGGAAGACCCTTTCTCAGAGACTGTTGGAAAGATAATCGTTAAGCCATTTTCTGCTCCTTATAAAATGAGAAGCCAGAGAGAGGAAAAACGTAGCAAGAAAGAAAGATATACAGTGTTTCATCTGTAAACATAAAGGTCATCTTTTCTCTCTTAAAAGGGCAAGAAAAATCCGAGCTCTGCAATCACTAGCTCACAACACCCTAATCTCGGGTTTTGTCATATACGCTCTCCATCAAATTTCACCAACACTTTACACCCATTCTTAAGTATTATTTTTTTTGGACTTAAATACCCCCTACATTTTAACCTACATGTTTAAAATATGACATCCAACATATGTGTTTCTGATAAAAAGTGCTAGTCCAACACAAAATATGCCGGACTGACTTCTAATACTAAAATTTGCCAGTCTAACACAAAATACATCTGATTGGCATATATTGAAATTGTATTCGTTAATACATATTCAAGTTGTTTAGCACAATTTGTATTGGACAGGCTTAGAGAAAAAGAGAGAGAGTGAGAAATGTAGGTTAAAATGACGGTATTTTAATCCAAATAAATTGTCGTATCAGAAGTATTTAGGGTTGGGGTTGGGGTGGGTGGGCTTAAAAAGGGCTAGTTGAGGCATCTATAACTTTCCCAAATTTAATTAACCAATTAGAAGCATGGATTGATCAATAACACGAACAACCTATGAACAAAATATACGAATAATAAAATTACAAACTTTTATCTTGGTTCATTTTTCTTTTGTTTTGGTTTTTTTTAGACATAATTTGTCAAAGCAAAAAATGAAGGCCAATGTTAGGGCTAGCAAAAGGCCGGCCCCACCCTAGGACTTAGATCTGCCAATCCCTATGGGTCAATCTTACGAACTGGGTGAAGGGGGTCGTGGCCCTGTCTGAGCCAAACCTACCAAAATGCAAAGCAAAAAACAATTAAAAAAGATCATGGACCTATCCTAGGCTTGAACCTCAAACCGCGGTGGCCCAACCCTTGGGCCATATTTTGTAGCCTAAGCACTAGTTTTTCAGGGTTGGGCCAACAAGACTAGATGGGTCACGCGGCTCATTGCCAACCCTAGCCAAGGTTATCACAAAAGTTATAGATCAAGGAAGAAATGTCGAGAGGTTTGGCGATTGCAAATGTTGGCATTGTCAAGAACTTTTTTAAGAATCATAGATATAGAAGCTAGGTAGATAAGCTCGATATTTGTATCATTTTCTAAAGCCTCTCTAAGCCCCTTTTTATAAAGAAATAATAGGTATTCAATGTTCTCATTCTCTATGTGAGAAATGACGCTTCCAAAAAATAAACTTTTGCGTATCATTCCAACTATATAATTGTTCACCCAAAAAAATATTTTTTAAAAATAATTAGTTTTTTATAATATTATATTGAGAAAAACTTAATTTAAATATCTAACTATGTAATATCTCTCATGGGATTCGTCCCATGAGAATATGATTTGCAATATTGGGATTCTTCCCATGAGAATATGATTTGCAATATTAACCCTATGGCCATATGTACCAAAATCTCGCACTTGACAATGATGACGATCAGTATAATTTGTTATAATGTTTTATTCTACTGTTGAATATAATATCTATGACAACATCTTGTCATAAGTTTTTCTAATGTTGACAAATGACCATAATTTTTATCTTTAGGAATTTCTTGCTGATGTAGATTTTGTCACTTAGGAAGATGATATGACTTTCATATTTTAAAGTCTCATCAAGTTACTGATATGCTTAGAAAATAATCTTATACTTATACTATATATCAATGGGTCTCCAATCATATCAGACGAGGGCAAATGACTTGCAATCATCCCATTTTTCTAAGCCACATTCTGAATTTAGTAGGGAAAGGTCGTCGTTCAAGCAATGACAAAGGCGCATAGGTGAACTCATATCTAGAAATAGAGATGAACGCTATGATTGAAGAGTTTAATGGTTTATCGACATACATTTAGAAGGCTTGAAATATTTTAGTTTTAGCATATTGTCCTTTCCTCTCTCTTTTTCCTCCTCTCCTTCATTCTTTCTGTATTTTGTGACCTTGTCGTACCTTTGTATTCCTTCGATCAATGCAACGAACGGCCTTTCTTTTTATATGCTTGTTCCATTACCTACTAGCTTGCTATCTTTTCTATTTGCTCGACAGTGCAGTGACTTAACTATTGTTCGCAAATCACCCGATCGAACAGCTAACCGTCCAGTTAGGGTGATCAACCGGCATTTTTTTAAAAAAAATGCAAAAATAAGGAATTTGATTTGTAATTTTTTTAAAATATTCTTTACATTATAGTTGTCACACCCC
>NW_006499563.1:69690-93330 GCF_000471905.2 Amborella trichopoda | reverse complement strand
ATTAAGTTAATTACTATACTATATATATATATATATATATATATATATATGTGTGTGTGTGTGTGAGGTTTGCTTTTAAACTGTAGCTTTCTTCTTTGTATGAAGGTACCATATTTTTTCAATAATGGATATTTCAACTCTTAGCAAATATTATTTAAATAATTCATAATAATATTATACATTTTTATTCTTTGATTTTTTTTCTTTTCAATGTCTTTGTTACCCTAATTCGTGCAACTCACATACGTCCACTAGAGGCTAATAGGTTGACCTTAGTTGAAGCTATGCGGGAACATTAAAATTATTTGAAGGGGGAAGTTTTTGCCCAAGACAAAAATTGTATAAGTTTGTTTGAGAGCCCCTACCATATAAAAATAGAATAATTAGAATACATAGACATCACGTAGTGGTTCATTCACGCTTAATCCATGTCAAATAGACCCCGTAATTGTGAGAATTTTTATTTCATGACTCGGGAAGGACATTGTGTCACAAAAGATAGAGAATAAAAAAGTGTTGGACTCAAAATTGATGTTACAGATTACAAATTGTCTTTTGTACTCTTGAATGTGAATGTGAAGGGTGAGATGTGCATAAAAGGTTGACGACTAGGTAATCAAAATAACACCTCCAAATGATGCTGTTTTATTGCTATAAATTATTGTGATGGTCTGAAAATTTATTTTAATATTTTATTATTAAATGAGATTGTATATAATGAGATCTTTTAACTTTGATACAAAGTAGTCACAATTTTTTACAACTATTTGATGTGAAATTTGATAGTTTGGATGCGTCACAATGTTTGAGAAAATTTCTTTGAAAGTTTGCATTTGGTCAATGGAATAATTGCAACCACCCAATTTCATATCCAATGGTCAATGTTAATGTGACCACCTCATATAAAAGGTCAATGGTCTCATTCTATACTTTCCCCTATTAAATTTAAAGCTTAAAAAATAGTGTACATCTAGCAGATTTATATACACTTAAAAATCTTGAAAATAGATAGTTCAAATAATACATTACAATACGTACTATTTCTAGGACTGGAAACCTTTTTTTTTTTTTTTCATTCACGTATATATCTTGAGGTAGGGGATCAATTAAAGATTTTTAATGTTAGAACAACCTTTGAGTTTTGGGTGTGATTTGTATAGGGCCAAGGCCCTAAGCATTCAAAGCAATGCACACCTTTAAATAGTGTTACAAATATTGTTTCAATACTGAAATCTTTGTGATGGCTAGAACTTTATTTTTATATCTTATCATAAAATTTAGAGCTTTAAAATTATCGTAGATCAATAAGATTTACAAATACTTAAAAATCTTGAAAATTCACAGTCTAGGAAATACACTACAAGATGCACCATTTCTAAAACTTGAAATCTAATTTTCTCATTTTTATACATCATTTGAGGACTTTTAAGTATCAAAATAATATCTTCTAACGAATTTTTGGTGTAGGTCTTAATTTAATTTAATTAACTGTTTATGACGTCACCCTTATTTAAAACTTTTTCGTCCAGGTTACTTAGGGGCACCTCACTTCGATAAAAGAGTTCGTTAGCAACTTGTGTAAACTACAAACTTTTTCCTGCGCCCTGCCATGGTAACCAGGTTAGCTTGAGAAAGTGCAGCCGCTGTTGGGAGAGTACGCAACAAATCAGCGTGTTTCGTAGTAGCACGTTCGGTTCACGTGAGATTATTTTTAAAAAAACATTTTCGCATGAAATTTTTTTCTCATGTATTAAACTATTCGCATATTTTCATACCAATTAGGGATTGTTTGGGTACGTTTGGGTACCTAGAAATTTATTACGTGAGAATATATTACAAGGAAATATGACATTTTTAAGGAAATATGACATTTTTAGTATTTGGGTACACTTAATTTGTAAGAAAATGAAAAGGGATTCAGCGAGATTTCTCGAAAATCAGGAAATTCATTACGGTGAAAAATTTATTATAAGAGTGATGGGTAATTTTGAGAAATGTTTTGCGTACTTTTTTGCTTAACCTATCTTTGATTAAAAAATTCTTCTAAACCATCTTTCTTTATTATAAAAAATTTCACATAACATAATATGATCCCCTTTTCCTCATCTCAAGGTATAGTGTCATATAAAAAAAATAATAAAAATAAAATCAGTACAATGATAAATTAAACAACACAATCATAATAAAAAATTTCACACAACATAATCCTTACTAAAATCTCAATTGAAATAACATACCTCTGTAGTCTCCTCCAATGCCTCAAAATTTTATATTGCAATTACCAAACCTTCTAATTTACTAATCAAACTTCTTCTCATTTTTTAACTCGTACCTTACAGATTTTGAATTTAGTATCATAAATTTATTATTTATTTGAAATTATATAGAGAAACATTTGAAAGACTTCTATAAAAAATAAATAAAAATAAGGTTTATCATAATAAAATCATGTTATTCCAATCATATTGTTCCAATGACTTATCATGTTGAAACCAATGTCATGTTAGAAAACATGTGATTGCATATAAATGCCAAAGGCACTTAAAATAAGTAGGAAATAATATCATGACTGTAAAATGGTACAAGTTATTATTAGAAAACCTTTTGGAATGGTGATGATGTTATTATTAAAAATCTTTTTAGAATGGTATGATGATGATTTTAATTCAGCATTTTAGTGGAATTTTGTGACAAAAAAGAAGGAAATGATAATTTTGCATTTTAGTGGAATTTTGTGACAAAAAATAAAGAAATGATAGTTTATATGCACGTGCTGCTAAAATGTTGGTAATGCATTTCCTATATTTATTTGTATTTCCCAAGTTGCATCTAAATACTACCCAAACAGTAACAATCTATTTACCGGTAATGTATTACGCTAGTAATATATTTGACATACAATATATTTCTAGGTATCCAAACTGCCTCTAAGTATTAATGCGTTTTTTACCCCAATTGATGATGTAAAAATATTTTCCACTTAACCACATAACTTTTCATATGAAAATATTTTCGGGAAAACAATTTCACGATGAACCAAACGATCTATAGAGTAAGTTATAAGGGCAAGCTTTCTATACTTCCTCTACAATATAGAAGTTCTATCCTTCCCTTATCCAACTGTCCATTTTGAATGGAGGGCTAAGATTGCCCCAATCACAATGTCACGTCTCTATATTTTTTTTATTTTTAATTTTTTTTGTAAACTACTTTTGACACCAAATTTTGGACATTCATTCATCTATTAAACTCGCACTAGCGAAAAATATAAAAAAAATATTTTCAATAAAATAAAATGATCCCAATACCTTTGAAAGTTTCAAAGGGTATTTTGATCATTATATTTTATCGAAAAATTATTTTTAATATTTTTTATAGGTGCACCCCAATGACAAGATGGCAAATACCAAATTTTATATTCATACAATTTGTATAGAAAAACTTAAAATAAAATGCTTTAAGACGTCAAATCTAAGATCAAACGATAAATGGCTCTCTCGATCAAAATTAGACGGTTGGATGGTAAGAGGAGGATAGAACTTCTATGCTGTAGGGGAAGCATATAAACTTTTCCTTTTGGTCATTTTATTTTATTGAAAATATTTTTTTTTATATTTTTCACTAATGCGAGTTTAATAGAGGAATGGGATGTCCAAAATTTAGTGTCAAAATAATTTATAGACCAAATTAAAAATAAAATAGTGTAGAAACGTGACATTGTGATTGAAGCAATCTTAGCTCTCCATTCAGAATGGACGGTTGGATAAGGGGAGAATAGATCTTCTATGCCGTAAGGGAAGCATAGAAAGCTTGTCCTCACCAAAATACCTTTCAAAGTTTCAAAGGGTATTTTTATTATTATAGTTTATCCAAAAACTATTTTTAATATTTTTTATAGGTGCCCCAAAATGGCTCATACTAAATTCCATATTCATACAATTTGTATTTAAAAAGAGTAATGATCCTATGAGATCTTCCCACACTCATGTGTATATGTTTTCAAAGGATTATTATTAAATTTAGTATATATTTTTAGAAAAGTCAAATTCCATATTTGTAATAATTTTTTTTTTAGAGATGTGTATCAAATTTAATGGTAATCGTTTGAGTTCCAACAAATTTTTTTTTTATAAAATCATTACTTAAACACAAAAAAAAATAAAAAATAATACTTTGAGAAGACGGGGCTAAGATGACACGGGAGCGACTCTCTTATCGCAAGGATGGTGCGGGGGATAATAGAACTTGTACGCTGCTGGGGAAGCGTAGAAACCTTTCCCAAGTCATAAAACTTAGAAGCTCGAGTCCTTCGCGCCGAGCCGCGCTGCGGCGTACACACAGAGTAGGGAGAGAGAGATGGGAGTTCATGGCCTTTGGGACCTTCTCGCTCCAGTTGGTCGCCGCCTCTCCGTCGAAAACTTAGCCGGAAAAAAACTAGCAATCGGTAAATTCCCCCTTTATTCCACATCTAATTCATCTTTCCCATACTTTCGCTCTTCTCCAACAATTCTGATCAGGTTTCCGGCGCTAAATTTTCTGATCACTGTGCTGAATTTCACGGTCATTCTGATAATTTTCGGGCCGTTTTGCTTACTTTTTTTTTTTTATCATTGTGTCAGATGCGAGCATTTGGATAATTCAGTTTATGAAGGCGATGAGAGATGAGAGGGGGGAGATGGTGAAGAATGCCCATTTGATAGGGTTTTTCAGGCGAATTTGTAAGCTCTTGTTTTTGAGGACGAAGCCGGTGTTTGTGTTTGATGGGGGCACGCCGGCCCTGAAGAGACGCACTGTGATTGCCCGCAGGAGGCAGAGGGAGAATGCGCAGGCGAAGATCAGGAAAACTGCGGAAAAGCTGCTCCTCAATCATGTGAGTTCTTTGAATCCTTCTTCGTTTTGGGTTTAAAAGCTGCTTATTCTCACACTACACCTCTATCTCTTCGTGTTCTCTATCTCTTTGTGTTTTATTCTTTGTTTGCTGCGAACTGCAAATTTGTTATGTCTGTTCAGGAGAAGCAAGAGAAACTATAGCGCGACATTCCTTCTGCAATCATGACTTTTCCGTCAGTTCTACTTGAATAATTTGTTCTGTTGACGCTTCTTAAGTTTTCAGTTAGAATTTGCTACTATAGAGGTGGGAACCTTTTCGGCTGTCGCAGGGGTTTCAATATCAGTTTATAAATATTTGCTATTATTTTTGAGAGTTCATAGTGCTTTGGTATTAGTTTCAATTTTTGAGCCAACTAATGACTTCAATTTACATGCGAGATAAATCCCAGGCTTTGGGGTGTTTAAGATCGTCAATACGCGTTTACAATTGTTTATCTGTCTGTTATAATTATTGTTGTGATTGTTTATTATTATTATTATTATTATTTTGATCTGTAGCTCAAGAAACGGAAGTTAGAAGAATTAGCTAAAGAATTTGCAGTAGGGAGGAAGAAAATTGGAGCAAAGGGAAAAGGGGTTGTGACTGAACCCTCTAAATTGGTGGCAGAGGAAGAAAAGGAGGGAGTGAAAGAAGCTTACAACCAGGACAATGCAGATGCATTGTAAGGTTCATTTCCCATCCTATGTCTCCATCTTTACTAGTATTGATGTATTTTGTTTTTCATCATTATAGTTTTAGTAGAGATAATTATTTTTCTTGCTTTTTTCTTTTATATTATTCTTTTTTGATCTGTGGTTGATTGTTTTGGTATGGTAGAGTAGTCACAAAACTTTCAGTTATTTTTCTCGCTGATGATACTTGAGGTGAAGAAGACCAGATTAATAAATTGAGCATTCCGGCTAAAGATTTCTACCGTGCTTTTAAAAGAAGTACATTATGGTTCCCTTTTCATAATAATCCTGCTTTCAAAGTTTCACATTGCACAGGTTTCCCTGAAAAACTTTGATCCTCTTAATGGGAATAGTGAAGGCTATGATTGACACCAGTTTCAGTTGTGGGTGTAGCATTTATTTGCTGGATTGAGGGTTTTCCCATCTGAAAAGTATATGTGAAGAGTCTCCTGGTTAACCTAGTGTCTGAACCTTTGGTGATATTTTGAGTATCTCAAATTTGAGAATGCATTCTTCAACGCTATGAAGATTCTGGAGGCTAATACTTTTATAGATTTTTCTGGAATTTTGGATTTATCCATACTAAGAGGCATTGTTGATCGTCGACTATGTTTCCCTCACTATTAATCTAGATTGATTCTGGTTTGCACACTTCTTAGTACTTGGCCATTGTTTTGATTATATCAGTGATGTTTATGAGACGTAACTAACCAATGTCTTGTTTCTACGACCTATTGTGTCATCTGATACTTATGCCAACTGAATCGTATGTTTGAAAAATCAAAATTTTTCAGACGATTGCATTTGTATTTGGAAATCTGAATTATGCACTTCCAACTTTAATATTCTGTATGGTATAATGTAGAGTTGTAAATCTAGAATCAACAGAGCAGGCATTGTTTTTCTTGCACATAAGTACCCAAGTGTTTACACTCACATGCTTCTCGACAACATTTTTACAAATCCAAAGCCAATGAGCACAGGCACCACATAGAAAATGAAGCCTATTGTTGATCAATCATTATGCTGGTGCTACACCATAGCCATGTAGCCTTGCTTGTGCACCTAATCACTGTGTCTGCTACCAACTAAATCCATACCTGTGCTTTTTCTTTAGGAGAACATATATTTAGAGCTTCACATTCATCTTTCTCTATATCCGTCTTGCATTGCTGCTTGTTGTGCTAATATTTGTATTTCTTACTTCTTACATTGCTGCTTGTTGTGCTAATATCTGTATTCCCTACTCCTTTTTTGATCGATGCTACTAGCTATGACACTATTCAGTTGATCTGTTTCGATGAAGGTTGGCAGCTTCTCTTGCTGCTGAAGAAGATGGTGCGTTTATTAGCGAGGCATCAACCTCAGCTGCTGGGGTTCCCATTGAAGAGGAAGACAACCTGGATGAGAGTGAGGAAATGATCTTTGTAAGTAGTTGTCTGTAGCATAGTATATTCCATCGCTATCTGTTTTATATCATTTTATTCACTCCTGATTCCGTTGCATATTGCCTTTCCCTTATTTAAATTTTTTGTATGGTTTATCTCAACCACATCAAATTGAGCCAATTTTGCCTTGGTTTGGATTGTGTAGAGAAAATTAAATATTTAGAGTATGAGATGCACTAGGGGCTGTCTGTATCATTGATGTTGAACTTGCAATGCTATTTTTAAGGGTTTAATCTCTAGGCGCTCCCTTTTTTTATGTGCTCCTTGGGTATGGTCTGGACAAAAGTATCTGCCTTTGTTAATCTTTGTTTTTGAATTTGATTATCTTGTTTTTCTTTTTACTGCTAATGATGGAATTGGGTTTAAGAATTTTATTTTGCAAAAGGAACTTCAGAAGCAGGTTTGAAGGTGTGTTAAGCACGACCAAATGGAACTATGAAAGCAAAATACTAAGATTTTGGTATATGCAGCCCACTAGGAAGCCATTCATGAATCCATGTTACCGTGCTGATATGTTATGTTGCAGCATTGATGATTTGTGATAGCACTACTATTATAGGCCCCTTACCATGGATTACTAGTTTGTTCTAAAGATTTTGAACACATGATTTTCGCAAAACGTAGGGGAACTTATTTATCGGTACACCACAGACAATGCACCAACACAAAACTCATACTTATACGCATATATGCATATATATTCATATTATTGGTGTGCTCCACTGCATGCATGTGTTGCATGTATTTTTATGTGCATGCTTATGCCATGTATCAACACCCCCACCATACATATCTCTTGAAAAATGTACTAACAACACGATACTAATGAGAAAAAGATCAATTGCAGTACATTACAAAATGTTGGGGCATGGCAGAATGTGAATAGAAGGAATTAGTAATCACTATATACCATGTTCACTTAAACTTTTAGAGTTTGATGACCAAACATGGTCTTTTCTCTTTCAGCCAACAGGACAGGGAAAAGTTGACCCAGCAATATTGGCAGCATTGCCTCCATCTATGCAACTAGATCTTCTGGTTCAGGTAAGTGGTATAGAGTTCAGCTGGTTACTGAATGTGACTATCTAACTCAAATAAGTTAGTTCGTTTTGAGCTGTAATACTTTTATGTACAGATGAGAGAGCAATTGATGGCAGAAAACAGACAGAAGTATCAGAAGGTTAAGAAGGTAAAATATTCATCTGCTTTATGAAGTAGCCATGTGGAATCCATCATTTTAACTGTGGCTTTTTTGTGATTCTTCATCCTTCTCCTTTTACATGATGTCTTTCTATGGGATGGTTATGAATGCTGTTTTAGAGTAATTACTCTTTTAAGCAATACTTAATTTAGTCGTTTCACACACAAGTTATATTAACTGGAAGGTTATGAGTAAACAAGTTAACCTGGCAAAATTCTGATAAACTAGGTTTTGTTAACTTTAGTTATATGAAATGTCTATGTCACGTTTCACATAAATTAATGATAGTGCACTTTAGGTGGACCTGCTCAGTTGAACTGATGTAGCAATGTAATTTATGGTGATTTTTATCTCTTCAAAGTTTGGATACAATTATTTATGGAAGCTTATAGGAATATTGGGAACTATAATGGACTTTTAGGATTTAGGGATACTGAGCAGCATTATTCTTTGCTGTCATAATGATGAAGAACAAGGCTTTCTCTTTTGCATAACATCATAAATAGGAAGAATAAAATAACCTTGTGCAATACAAATTGTGAAAAAGCTATCCCTATCAAATACAGTATATGCATGATTCAATATATGTTGAGGGAGGAAACAGCACATGAAAATAGGAAATTGCAAATTATGAATATAAAATAGAAGAAATATCTCAACCATCTCAAACCATATGCCTTCTCGCATGCCTATGTAGTTGGGATTCAAAGCATAACTAGCCTTATCATGCTTCCCCTAAGTAGATATCGGTCATATGAGCAAATAACTGTCATTGGGTCATGACTGAGAATCCTTTGTGCATAGGGTTATAAATTCTTATGTAATTAGTTCTCTTTTGTATTCTACCATTGATATAATCTTAAGGAGTTGTACTTGCATGCTATTCCTGGAGGTGAGCACCTTTTTGTGAGTTATTTTAGCTGTTAGTTTCTATAGATGATGGCAAAGTAGAAAACATAAAACCATCAAAGTCGATCATCTAAGGGGTTATATCATCATTTTGCCCCATGTTATTCCAAGATATACAATATACCCCTATTTAATGGGTAGTTTGTTCAACTCCTTGGAATGTTGTTGAGTTCGAGTCGAGTCCGAGTCCGAGTTCTGAGTGTAGGAACCTTGTTCTAACTGAACTAGGTTGTTTTTACCTAAAGTAGCATCTATTAAATAAGATGTGGGATTTTGGTTTGGATCATTTGATTCTCATTTCAATTCTGCATGTTACGATTCTACTTCTGTTTTACAAAATGCAGATTGTGACTTTTACTTCTGGGTAGATTCTTTGTCATCTCTAGAGTTGTTTTGAAATTTTAAAGGGCTACGAAGTGTTATCTGATACCTATTTAGAGCCCAGAAAGTCTGCCCTATCCCTGCCAGCTATGAAGACCTTAATTCATTATAGTTACGACTATCCAATGAGATGGACAGTTTTGGAGGGAGAGTGGGACTCCCAGTAGGGTGTTCTGTCCTGTTCTGATGGGTACTTCTCTCCATCACCATCTAATATTTCATTGGACTTTGATGATCCTGACGGAGTATGATTTTCCATGGTCCACTGAGTAATGCATATCACATTCGTGATGATGTCTTAAAAATAGGCAGAAATTGCATATCCTGTGTTCCTTCTGAATTGAATGCCTTAAGAATTTGACGTTAGCTTATGGGGTGTAGTGTTTCGATTCGTCATATGTTGGGGCTTATAAAGACTGATTTATTGATCCGTTTTCTCCAGGCACCCTCAAAATTTTCTGAGCTACAGATACATTCTTATCTCAAAACAGTTGCTTTTCGTCGGGAGATAAATGAAGTGCAGAAATTTGCTGGTGGAAGGGGAGTTGGTGGATTGCCAGCTTCCAGGATTGCATCTGAAAGCAACAGAGAGTTCATCTTTTCATCATCTTATAGTGGTGACAAGAAGTAAGTTCATTTGATTTAGATTTCTTCTCATTGTACAAGCAGTACACTTGCCCTTAAATGTTTCCCGGCTAAGAAAAATGTTGTCACATTGGTTGCTTTCTTAGACTTGGTAACATTTTTGAACTTACTTTATGGCTTGAATTGAGTTTGGTGACTTTGGACTTTGTGCTGAATGTCTATTGTTTAAGGAAGCAATCCTGAATATTACATGGTCATAGAGATTGAGGCAATGTTGAGACCTTGATGTCAAGCTCCTTGGAATGTTTTGGAATGGTAGATTTAAAACTATGGTTCTAACGAGATATTATTGAATTCCGTCAGGAACATTTGCATGTTCATAATCGTAGTTTTGATTCACAAACTTGAATTTCAGTTCAGTTTTATTTCATTCTCCAAATTGCATAGCACAGATATTTCCTGAAATCCAGTTTATCATCCTTCATCAGAAGATGGTAAATTTCCATTTGGAGTACGGCATACCTTGCTACATCAGATACTTGTTTATAATGTTTTCTTGCATAATTTTTCCTAATCTTTGTACATGTTTATGTTGTCGGTGCTTGCTGACATCTCCAGTTCTCATTACTTTACACCTTTGAATTGTCCTCTAGTGTGCTGAGTACCTCTGGGGTCAGTAGCAGTGGAGATACTGAGCATCAGTTGCAAGGGACTAATTCTAAATTTCAACCTGTGGAATCTATCCCATCTACAATTGGTTTCAGCTCTAACACTAGAGCTGCCATTGATGAATCTGAGAGGGAATTGGATGGTGCAGTAGAGACTTACCTTGATGAGAGGGGACGGGTTAGGGTTAGCAGATTAAGGGGAATGGGGATTCGAATGACTCGTGATCTGCAATGGAATTTGGAAATGATGAAAGAACTTGAGCAAGTGAAGAGTACAGAAACAAATAATATGGTGGGCCTGGTTGCCACCACTGATGATGAAGTTGCCAAGGGTGCTCCCAGTTCTATCTGCCCTAAAAAAGCTTCAAGTTTGAAGGAAAATAATGAAAGAGATTTGTTTGAAGGCAGAAATGGGGATTCAATACAGATGGATGAGAACAATCTTCTTCATACATGCTCTACCCTTGGAGGCACTCATGCCATAGAGATCTCCTTCTCAGAAGATGAATTTGTTGGCCATGGGAAAGATGAGGATGAGTTCTTTACAAGTTTGGTTGCTGAAAATACTGCATCCATGGAGGAGTCGCATCCATCTCAGGTTGAGGCATCAAACGGCAGTGATGAAGGGGAGGTCGATTGGGAAGATGGGACCTGTGATTTACCTGTTGAAACATCTAACTCTCCTATTGAAACTAAGCAAACTGTTTCAAAAGGAAGTCTGGCTGAAGAAGCTGAAATCCAGGAGGCAATAAGGAGGAGTCTACAGGAAAACAGTGGAGGAAAATGCATCAACCTATTTTCGGAAGTGGAGACTCCAAAGCCTTCCATTCAAAGATTTGATATTTGTAAAGAGAGCAATAAAATAATTTCTTCTGAAGATGGTGAGCATAAGATTGATGGAAATTCAGTTCTGTTGGACTTTCCTTTGACTGGGAGCCAGTTTGAAGCATCACTTCATACCAGGATGGGATCTGAACAAGATGGGATTAAGCATCAAATTGCTGGACCTGTCTTGTCAGATGCCTACCAAGACCAAAAACTACAGTCCCATAAAAACTGCTCAATTATGCAAGACGAACTCGTGGTTGACTTTAGGAAACAGGAAATTGTTTCTGAGTTAGAGGGGCCTCCTAATGTCAATTCTGATGTACCTGCTATCATGGCCAGCAATGTGTTTGATGCATTTAGTGGTGATACTCCACTAAATAATTTGCATCATTCGTTATCTTCACAACATCATTGTGATATTGAAAATGCTCCTGTTGACATTAAAGAGTTTTCATCGAAGGAGAAGGGGTTATCTGATGATATAAAGGATAGGGAGATTAGTGCTAAAGAAGCTGATCTTGATCTCAAAATATCTTCATCGAAGGAAAAGGAGTTATCTGATGATGCAAAGGAAACGGAGGTAAATGCTGTAGAAGTAGACCTTCTTGCTGATCAAGAAGATTACCATAAGGATGTGAATGAATTTCAAGACCGTATGGAGTTTCAGGATACATTGGATGAAGAAATATCTCTATTGAGACAAGAGCAGCTTGATTTGGGTGATCAACAGAGAAAGCTTGAGAGGAATGCTGAATATGCTAGCAGCGAGATGTTTGCAGAGTGTCAGGTATGTCTTGAGACTTCAGACCAAGCATTTCTTTTATGATCGTAGATGTTTGTATATTCCAATTACACATGCATAGACCATGTTTTTCTTTTTGATAAGTTATTTCTTTATTAATTGTTTTTGTGTTCAGGGGTAACTGGTCATGATTTGCTGTGTTGGTGACTGATGAATGACATGACTTGCCTTCTCGTGCTCTTTGTGAAATTGACCCCCGGTCACATAAAAGTTCGTTCTTTGTTGACCTGCTTTGGAATACGATACTTTAACTGATTTCTATTTTAACAACATCAATTTATCGTCTCACATAGCATCTAATTTGTACCTTGCCCTTAATGGTGTTTGAAGCATAGATTTATTGAAAACTTAATATATGCAAATAATATAATCTTTATAATAAGATTTAAAGTGTGAGCTTGATTGGTTTTGGTTGAGGTGTTCATGCTTGTACACTACATCCTAAGTAGGCATGGTGATGGGCCGGGTTCCCCAACCTGGCCTGGCTAAGCTTGGCACGGGGCCAACATATGTGCTGTGAAGGGTTGGGCTGGCTCTAAAGTGCTCTTCCCAGATTCGTATTGGGCTGGGCCCTGGTTCGGCAGTTCATGGCTGGGCCAGGCCGGTTCCTGTCTACACATCGATCATCTAAGATGTAATTGGGCATACCGGGCCTGCCCATTGCCAGGCCCTTTCCTAAATTCCAGTGCTGCCACTGTACTACCTCAAAAGAATGTAGTTTTTCCACTTCGTTGGGCCCTGAGTGACTATTGTGGTTTAACTTTCTTATCTCTCTTCTCTGTTGTATATCTTGTTCAAATTATTCTTGATGAGTAAAATTATATTCAATCCTAGACTGGTTCCCAACCCATGTTCCTTCATACTACTCATTGTTGTACTGCTTTTCCCTTGTTGCTATCTCACATGGGTACATGGGATGGATCCATTAAGTTTTAATTTTTAACTATCATACATGTAGAAATAATTGACTGAGTTGCCTCTGATTACTGTTTTTGATCAATTGAAAAGAAGGGAACTAGATGAATGAGAAAGATTCCTTTGAGTATAATCCATCCTTTTTGTTCTACCGTGGGTAAGTTGGTTGTCCCAAGCTCTTAGAGCATTGCCACCATTTGGAACAATACCCAATTTTTGCCAAAGAAAGGTAAGTTCTGTTTTGATACTGGGATTCCCCATGCGAAGCCTGCCTATGAATGGTTTTCATAATACTTTTATTTTATTTGATAACAGGGTAAGGATTGGAAAGAGTTTCTGTTTATAAGCATCTTCTTTCCCAAAATTTGCACTATGGGCTGATCACTGTAAACCTGGACCATCTCTCTCTTCTGTTGATTAATGGTTACTTTCTTATTGTAGCATGAGAAGTTAATTTCTTTCTCTTTGTTTTGTATCTTGAATCAATTTAGATGACGTAATTTGTCAAGTGCTAGAAATCAGTAAATCACCTGATGTTATTTAGACAATACATTCACCTAAATATGCACTTAGCTTGTTCTATTTATTGACAGGAGCTGCTTCAAATGTTTGGCTTACCTTATATTATTGCACCTATGGAAGCTGAAGCACAATGTGCCTATATGGAGCTAAGTAATCTCGTTGATGGGGTTGTGACTGATGACTCTGATGCTTTCTTATTTGGAGCGCGTAGCATATACAAGAATATTTTTGATGACCGAAAATATGTCGAGATGTACCTTATAAAGGTTGTAGTCTGTCAGCTTTCTGTTCCTTCTCTAGTAGGCTGCTTGCATGTTGCTTTCATCTTTTCTTTGTTTTGACTTTTTTTCCCTTCAAATAATTTATTCTGTTTTTTTGTAGTTTAATTGGTTTCTTTATCCTTTCTACGTGGTGTTTACCGTTGAGGGGCGGTCAGCTTTTTTAACCTTTTCACAGTCATCTATGTTTTCATATTTTTCAAGATCTCCTATAGATGTTTCATACTTTTGTTTTTTTTACCCTGGTATCAGTTTCCATATGCAGCAACCAACTTGCAAATATGTATTCAGTCTAGTGGGGATTTCAGATTGTCCTTTTTCAACTGACATGAGATATTTTGTGGTTAGAAGTTATATGGCACTCATGAGTTTCATGGAGTTTTTGATTAATTTATGCAATACATTGCTTATGTAAGTTCTTTTTTCTTTTCCCTCATAGGATGTGGAGAATGAGCTTGGATTAACCAGAGATAAGCTTATCCGAATGGCTTTGCTTCTTGGGAGTGATTATACTGAAGGTATCAGGTAAAGTTGAACATTGTTTGTAAACCTCTACATTAGTGAATTTCTAACTATAAAATCTTAGAAAAGAAAAAAGAAATTGTGGGTTATAAAGAATGTTTTGAACCATGTGCATTATGTTTTTCCTCTTTTCATGAGTCTTGTGTATATGGAGAGTAATTGGGTTTTTGTAGGAACTTATTTTGATCCTTTCGGTGCTCTTTCATATTCTCTTCGTTTGATAATTCTGCTAGCATATGAAATCCTTTTGAGTATGAAAAAAAATCATATTCTCTTGAGTAGTCATGCTGATGTTATATTACTTGTTCAAAATTTGACTCTGTGACTTTACTTGTCAGTGGTGTTGGTATTGTTAATGCTATTGAAATTGTAAATGCATTTCCTGAGGAGGGTGGTCTCCAGAAGTTCAGAGAATGGCTTGAATCTCCAGATCCTTCCATTTTAAACAAGGTCCATGCTCAAACTGGCAAGGAAACTCGAAAAAAATCATCAAAAGAAAGTAAAAAGGATGAAGATGTCTGTGAAAGCATGGGGGATGTTCTTCTTGATGACAATAGTGATGGGAGATGCAATATTGATCAAGAATCTGAGGATATTGCAAACCTGAAACAGATTTTCATGGAGAAGCATGTAATCTCTGTTATTCTCTTCTCCTTGTACTGGCCAAAAGGAAAAAGCTTTTTAAACTTTCTATTTGGTCGATCTTATTGATAGTTTCTTGACAGTGCTCTTAATTGTCATGCTTTTTTTATCCAGAGAAATGTGAGCAAGAACTGGTGTATTCCTTCATCCTTCCCCAGTGAGTCTGTTCTTTCTGCTTATAAATCCCCACAAGTCGATGAATCAACAGAGCCGTTTTTGTGGGGAAAGCCTGATTTGCTTTTTCTTCGGAAGTGAGTGGTCAATTCTGATTTGTTAACTTTTCAACTTCTTGATATGGCAACAGTTACAGATTTCTGAGAGTAGCTTGTATTTTGGGTTTTTATGGTTCTGGAATGATGTGGATTCTGTTATTTAGGGAATCTCTTTTCTGATAAATGCATACTGTTTATTCAATATACAGAGTAAAGAATTTCTTGAGAAAATTACTGAAATGAATACTTTAGTAACCTTTCTTGCTTAAATTGTGAAGGAACGTTCACCAGGTTACTTTGTCTAAAATAGAAAATACTGGTCAACTGACAAGGTGGGTGGTTCTGTGATTCAGCTTAGAAATCTACATACTCGAAATGGGCATTTATGTGCAATCTTATTTTGAAGCTTAAGATAGGTTTTTCTTGTTTGCAAATTCGTTTCCCTATTTGTGGCTGTCTTTTGAGGGTTTAGAATACTTCCTTCTATGTATTTGTATTACACGATTGGTCATATCAATTATAGAATAATTGCAGGTTATGTTGGGAAAGGTTTGGTTGGCCTAGCCAGAAGGCAGATGAATTGCTCCTTCCAGTTTTAAGGGAGCATAACCGCCATGAGGTAAGACTGTAGTTCTGATTACTTATTGTTCCTGTATTTGTGATAAGTTCGAAAGATGAACCGCTGTTTTAGTAAACTCTTGCATCTTGGATCTGGACATGGAGTCCGCAAGATGATTCTGAAGTTCAGAATTGGTTGTGTAGATTGCTCATCCATTGTTGCTGTATTTGGTATGAAAAACAGGCATGATATGTATAAGATGGTGACATGTGCCATAATATATTGTTCGCAATATACGATGCCTTTGAAGTCTCATAATTTATTTTCCAATCCCCGTAAAGAAACACAAATATTTTCAAGGAACAATAAAGAGAAATAAAGCCAGATCACAAATTCTCCACATTTGGACTATTTTCTGTTCTGTTTGCATTTTGATGGAACCGGTAGTTTCCTGGATTGTCCTCTCCCTCTTAGGATAAGCGGCATCTGTAAGAATGAAGTTCGTACTTCTCATTTTTCTTTTAATTGGATCATTGATCTGCATTAAAATATTCTCAAACTGTGCTGATATAACTTTGCAGTCCTTACACTTTGATTTCTGAAAATTATTAAGGGAAAATTTATGGTCCTCGCCCTTTTTAGACCTGTGGTACCTATTTACAAGAATAAAGGAGACATATATAATTGTGCTATCGAGAGATCAAACTTATTAGCCACACTATGAAGCTTTTGGGGGAGAGTGATTGAACAACGACTAAGGCATGAAATAAAGTGTATCAGAAAACCAATTCGGTTTTATGCCGAGGAGGTCAACAACTAATGCTACTTTCCTATTTGGGCAATTGATTGAGAAGTTTAGAGCGAAGGGAAAAGACCTCTACATGGTCTTTATTGATCTAGAGAAAGCTTATGATAGAGTACCTCGAGATTTGATTTGGTAGGTATTGAAAAATAAAGGAATCTTTTGACACTACAGCGACTTGGTGAGAGATATGTATGATGGAGCGCTAACTAGTGTACGAACAATTAATGGAGAAATGAGTGAGTTTTCAGTGACAATAGGTCTATATTAGGAGTCAGCATTGAGCTCATATCTCTTTGTTTCAGTTATGGACGACGTAACTAGGTACCTGTAAGATGAGGTGCTGTGGTACATGTTGTTCGTGGATGACATAGTTTTAATCGATGAGACCCAAAACGACATCAACACAAAGTTAAAACTTTGGATGGATGCTCTAGAATCTAAAGGTATTAAAATTAGTTGGATTAAGACAAGTATGTGGAATGAAAGTTTAGTAATAATAGGAGTAGAGATGAGAAAGTAGTTAAGATTGACGGCTAGGAAATACAAAAAAGAGCGCACTTTCAATATCTTGGGTCGAAAATCCAAGAAAATTGAGAGATTGATGAAGATGTCACACATAAAATTAGAGCTGGGTGGGCGAAGTGGAGATGTGCAACCTAAATTTTATGTGATTGCCACTCTATAGGACATTTGTGAGACTAGCTTTGCTCTATGGGGTGGAATGTTGGGCGGTCTAAAAACAATATACCCATAGAATGAATGTAGCGGAGATAAAGATGTTGAGATGAATGAGTGGCAAGACAAGAAGGGATAGAATTCGAAATGAATATATTCGGAAAAATTTAGGTGTGGCTCCAATAGACGATAAGATGAGAGAGTAGACTTAGATGGACTGGCCATGTGTGGCGCAGACTCAGTACAACACCTGTTAGGAGATTTGAGTTAGTTCAAGTGGAAGGCTTGAAAAGGGCAAGGGATATACCCAAAAGGACATAGTTGAAAGTAGTGAGAAAAGATATGGGGACTTGTGGCCTCACTGAAGGTATGACCCTTAATAGAGTAGAATAATGGCG
Source organism: Amborella trichopoda (assembly GCF_000471905.2). The sequence goes on along the minus strand of NW_006499563.1, from coordinate 75,418 downwards.
GACAAGATTCGTATAGCCGACCCCAGTTAGGTGGAAAAGGCTCTGACGATGTAGTTTATCTTATTTTGGTTCATAGCAATGATAACTTTTTGAGTGGTGTCATATCCCACAAAGACACATTGAACGGATCAAGTACTAGTTTATTCCGTTGAGTACTACTCAACATGACAAAACTAGAACGCCCAAAAACACGTAGTCATGACAACGCAAGTACACCAAAAAATACGCACTGTGGAATCATATGGTCTCTAACCGGTTAGCCGCTTAAGAATTTAACAGGAGAGACATCACCAATAACTTCTGGTAGGAATTCTATTGATAAGATGAAGCCAAAATAGCTTGTGCCCACTAACCACTAGAAAGATTAGATTGCACAGGTAATGCATGAGTGCTCCATAATACGTCATTTTATATGTTATGCAACTCCATTTCTTTGTGGATATGTGGACATACGCGTTGGTAAGATTGGGTTTAGCACTCAAACTTAATGCTGTGTGACATAACATTTAACTCCTGATGTCTTTGATATCATACTTGAACCTTGGTTCTCGATCACGAGATGAAGGTCCTAAGATCCACAAGTAGCATGCCTGTTTCTAAATATCTTGGATTACCAAATTCACGATTTTGATGGAAGGAAAAATATCTATCCTTATTCTTTTTTGTAGATTCTCAGAATTTTAACATGTGGGTACCCGTCCACCCTTTATACTTGTAACTGATTGTTGTTTTCTAATGAATGACAAAGATCATACGATTGTGTTGTTAAATCTCTCTCTCTCTCTCTCTCTCTCTCTCTCTCTCTCTCTGTTATCGAGACATGAATGAGGTGTTGCATTAGCTGAATTATAGAAAAATCATGTGTTCTACTGTTTGTACTTGTGATATGTATGGCTTTGTTTGCTTTATCTACCTGACTTGTGTTTCATTCAACTGCCCTTATACAGACCCAGTTGCGTTTAGAAGCATTCTACACCTTCAATGAGAAGTTTGCAAAAATTCGTAGCAAGAGAATCCAAAAAGCTGTCAAAGGAATTACGGGCAACCGATCCTCGGAGATGATGCATGTGCCTGGAAGTAAAGAAGCTTCTACCTCCAGTGAACCCAAACGAAGAAAAGGGAAGAGCCCACCAAATTCGAATGAAGATGCATTTGCTGAAGTTTTAAATAATGACACCTTTGTTGAGGGAAACGATGAGGAGTGTACAGGAAATCAAGTTTCAAAGCAGCAGAGGAAGCAGAGGACCACCACTAGAGAGAAAGCGAGAAGAGAGAGAGGGAATGGTAAAGGAAGAGGAAGGGGAAGGGGGATGAAAGGTGGCTACAATGCCAAACCATCAGAGACCAGCTCTTGCGATGGTGAAGAATGTAATGAAAAAACCAGATTTGGTCAAATGGAGCTCCCTGTGCTGCGAAGGGTAAGTCATATGTCTTTTGATATGTATGAATTTATTTTCCTTTATAGGTAATGATTGTTTTTTAGTGAGAATAATCACATACTTTTTTCCTTTCTAGTAAAATAATCACTTCTATTTGTTCTGAAGCAACAATTGCTAGATCTTGGAAAGCCAAATAAATTATTCTTGCAAACTATTTAATAGCAGTGCAGCAAAATTGCTTTAAAATGTGCAATTTATGACTCGTTCAACATTGCGACTCACATACCAAGTGCATGAAGAGATAGCACCATCCTACGTAAGCTCTCAAATTTGGGCTAGTTGCTTGATGTTGGGGCCAATAATATTCTTTAACTTTAGTCCTATAAATTACTCTTCATCGAATTGCTTGGGTTAGACTGCAGTGAGTTCCACTATGGAAGGGGTTAGTGAACAAATATTAATTGATATATTTTTATTGAAAATTAAATATATTTTCTTGTCAAGGAGTCTGTGTTGATACATTGATTTAACTTTCTGAACAAAAGCATATTACTGTTTCTTCCGGTCTATTTGTTTAACACATATTATTGGTATGGTATTGCTCATTTATAATTTTTTTTCGTGTTTGTTTTTTCCAGTCAGCGCGGCCAAAGAAGAATGTAAAATATGCAGGAGCTGGGGATTCCCTGAATCAAAGTGACTCTGATTACATTGCGGAAGTGGGACATGAGCGAGATCCATCTTCTTGTGGGGGAATAGTTGGAGCAATTCATAGTATTAATCATGAAGTAGCAGTAGAGAATGTGGACGGGAGTTCCTCAAAAGATTACCTTTCTATGGGAGGTGGATTCTGCCCAGAAGAGGCTGAACCCCGAAGTGACCTAGATGAGCCGGTTCTGGGATGTGTTGATACTATTATTGCTAACAATAGTAACAAATCTCGTTCTCGAGAATTACTTGATGAGGTAGTCTCTTTGAACATTTTGAAACTCTCATTTAGATAAATTTTTAAGGGAATTAGATTGAAGACACTGAAGAAATAAGTAGAATAAACAAGAATATTAGTTCTGTATTTCTTGTATATCAAAGTTTCTAGGAAATTTGTTTTTGATTTTGATCTATGAATATATTAAAATACTCACCTTGTCAATTATGTTTGAAACTCATATGAGGAAATTATCAAATAAAACTCAAAAAATAAAACAAGAAGTCTTGCTCTGTTTTCACCAGGTCTTCCAAAACAAAATTATATATTTGTCGCTATAAATTATATGATTGGGAATGGTTTCAGGCCTTTGGTGCTGCCCAAACTTGGGATCATGAGCCAATTTTGCATGGAAGATCAGTGAGTGAGGTTCAGCCTGCAAATGCAAATGGGCCTCAACAGGAAGATTTTCAGGATAAGGACGAGGAGGAACGCAATCAAACAAATGATAACCCTAATTTTCAGGCCCTGGAGAAGTCAAAATCTCAGCAACCTGAGACAGGTTTAAAAGCAATGCCTACTTTGAGGAGGAAAAGAAAAATGTGAGGATTTGTAGATTCCCGGGACGCTATTGCTATTTGTCAATGTTTTGAGAGCCTTTGGCCTTTTTATTATATTAGCAGCCTTGCTACTCTTGTATGTAAATTTTAACTTTTTTGTACATATACAAATTGCAGAGTTGAAAACTTCCAATTTGTTGATCATGGAAAAAGTATAGGGGCTTAGAATGTTAAAAAAAAAAAAAAAAAAAAATGCGGTATAAAGGTATTCAGAGTAGTGTTAAAGAAAAGGTATTGAGAGTAGTGTTAAAGAAAAGGAGATTGTTATGAGTTAAATCAACGAAAAGTATCCATCCGCCTCACGTGGACGGGTACAAGAGTGCTTATGCACCCTTTCAATGGTTGAGATCTCATTTGGCCATATCCAACAACTGAAAATTAATCTTGTATTTTATTTTTTATATAAATAATATATTTATCTGAATTTTGGAGTGTAGAATTTTTATAAAAGTAACTAAATAAAAATGATTACAAAATATTTTAAATAAAAATTGACCAAAATAGTTATTTTGGTCAATATTTTTTATTTAGAATATTTTTGTACTTCTTATTCAAGCTTACTTATAAAAATGAACTTAAAACCAAAAAACTTCATATGAAATATCTTATTTAAATAAAAAAGTAAAAATAAAAAATGAGATTCATTATTGGCGCTTGGATAAGCATTGTTCACACTGAACCATTCCGCAGCATGTGAACGCAATACCAACCCTAAATCAAATAGAGAACCAATTCGTCAAGATGATGCCCCTAATCACAATATTCAATACTTTTCTTTCTGTTATTTGCTGAGAGAATTGTGCGTGTATGCTGATTAATTGCCCCTAATCACAATATTCAATACTTTTCTTTCTGTTATCTGCTGAGAGAATTGTGCGTGTATGCTGATTAATTGCTTAATGAGGTCCAGATTTATTAGTCAATCAGGAAATATGTACTACTGTTGTAATATTTTCTGTTCATTGCTAGCTTATATATTGGTCAATAAGGAGCAACTCTGGTTATGTACTACTGTTGTAATATTTGCTGTTCATTGCTAGCTTATATATTGGTCAATAAGGAGCAACTCTGGTTATTATTTAAATCCAAGATGCACAGGCATGGCCTTCAAAATGCATGAGAAAGTATACAATAAAACCATTTAGTATAAAGTGGCCACAATTAATCTTGCAATTGGATAAATTGGATGGCTGCATTTATTTATTAACCAAGCTCAAAATTCAAAAAAAAATTTCTCTAACACTTTATAACACATGTGGGTTTTATAACACATGTGAGATGGTTGTAAGTAATTGTGTATCAAAAGTACACGGTGTCATTGTATGTAATCCCAACAAACAAATGTCAGATTTGGTAACAGTTTCTCTATCACTAAAAAAAAAATTGCATCAAGTCAAGTAACTCAGAACATGGAAGTTGCCATTAACTCATAACAAGGAAGTTGCCATTGTAACTGGTGACTCATTAATACTGTAATAACTGAAATTGGGAAAAGAATATCTCCTAAATGACAAATAAATGACTAAAATTTCAAATATCATCAAAATTTCACAAACAAGGCCATATGATGTAGCATCCTAAGGGATTGCTAAGCATTAGTTATTAAAATTGCCGACTATGATTTATAAACACTAAACCACAGAAGCTTAATTTGCAGACATAAGCTCATGTCATCGCACGAATGGGATTAGCAGGTATTCCATGTAGAAAAGCTGCAGGTTCAAAGAAGACTTATTAGCTCTGAAGTCCTATAAGAACAAAAACACAAAAAAATAATTACAATCACGAAAAATTTCCATGCAATACCTTCCAAATGAACATATAAAAGGATGTTATTGCCACTTTACTCTTTAGATCAAGAGATCTGGCTCTCAACCAGAGAATCCAAGCTAGTGTACCATGACCCAATACCTAGAGTGAAAATCTTATTTATCAGATTACATTACCAAATGAAATGCAGCAAGACTTATTCAATAACACACACACACACGAGAATAAAATAAGAGTACCAATTGAGAGAATAAGTAGGAATTTTGAACAACTCTCCAAAACTCCTTTTGACCTCCAATATTCCTAATTAATCACTATATCTAAGCAAGGCCATATCTATCATTAATTCCAACCAAGTCAAGTCTCTCTTGATGCCAAAATTTCAAATCTCAGTCGAATTGACACTAATTATTTTAAGAAAAAGTATACAATAAAACCATTTATCTGACGCTAATTATTTTAAGAAAAAGTATACAACAAAAACCATTTATCTTTGGTACATCATGGTCGAAATCACCACTAGTAGTTAGAGTTGATTCACTGGGTTCAATGTCCAGAAAAATGTGTCAAACTTTTGTGGCACACCTTTGGCCGCCATATTTCACATATGGTGGCTAGGGGTTCTTATGACCTTGTATACAAAGCAAACATTCTTATAGTATAAAATCCCTTGTTTTAAACCAAAAAATATTTAAAATTTAAAATTTTAATATTTTGTAATAAATAGATATCTCAAATAAAAAAATCTTAAGAAAATTGTTGAATCGACCATTTGATTATTATGGCACAATTTAGTTACCAATAAATTGAAAAGCATGACAATTTTTGTGCCATTAGAGCTTCATGCAAGGCACTTCTCTCTCTCTCTCTATGTCCAATGCGGTTTTGACTTAAAAACTGCCACAGAACTACGAGAGCCGTGGCAGTTTCCCGTGCTTTTTTTGCATGAAAAAATACTGCCACAGACATGCTATGTCTGTCGTGGTACTGTAATGGACATAGTAGGTTCATTGCAGTCTTTTAATCCACGCTGT
>NW_006499563.1:34600-52069 GCF_000471905.2 Amborella trichopoda | reverse complement strand
CTATATATATATATATATATATATATATATATATATATATATATATATTAATGATCCTAAGAGACCCTCCCACACCCATGTGTGTAGGACCCTAAATGATCACTATTAAATTTGGCATAGATCTTTAGAAAAGTTATCACATGGGTATGGGACTTGACTTTTTTAGAGATTTGTACCAAAATTTAACGGTGATTCTTTGAGGTCTTACACACATGGGTGTGGGAGGGTCTCAGAGGATCATTACTTATATATATATATATATATATGAGCAATGATCTAATGCAACGGTTGTATCATAGTATAATGCAATGGCACTTTTAAAAATCCATGTTTGTGATATTTGTATGACCCAAATTTTGCACACCCACTCTCTTCATCTCAATAATCAATTGCCCCCAAAAAAAAGAGTTCAATTTGAACCCTAGATATGGTCAAAATGAGTCCCATCCAAAAATGAATCTAGACAACTCATTCGGTGAATTTCAAGATCTTGGGCTTTATAAACTCAAAATCATTTTTTTCTTTTTAACAATGTTCATCTAATGATAATAAAACCATCCAAAAAAATTGGAAATGAAAAAAATTCTTTCAAGACCTGGATCTAAGCATTTCACCAAATGAACGACTTATGTTAATTGGGCTAAAAAATACTTTCTAGGTCGTGTTTTCAATTTTTTATTTTTTTTGATTGTTCATTAGAATGTAAAGAGTGTATATTTCAAAATATGGATCAAACAAATGGCCATAACATGATATTTCAAGGTTGTTGCATCATATTACTATGCAAATGTTGCATGAAATCATTGCTTTATATATTGTTTACGATGAAAATCTGACAGATTTTCTGATGAAGATCGCTCGAATTTTAACACCTTAAACTAATTAAAAAGAAGTAAATAAAGTGGTAGAGAAGTTGGGACAGATCGAATTCAGATCTGAGGCCAGATTTACCCAGAAACGAGCAGATCTATTATCAGATCTATGGTAGAGCCAGCATGATCCAGAGCATTAATATGCGATTTTTAAGACAAGTTAACATAAAAAATAAATAAAAGAAGCAAACCATTAAAAAGAAGAAGAATGAGAGGCCTTCGAGGGCTCGCCCGTATCAGAATCGGTCCTCTTTGCCTATTCGATTTGAATGTTGACCAACAGATCTCTGGTATAGAAGGGTTAGATTTAGGTTTTCTCAAGCTTGGGGGTTAGGGTCTCAGGAGGCTAGGGTTTCTATCTTCTCTAGGGTTTTTCAATCTAGGGATTTTTCTCAAGTCATAGGTTTTTTTGGGTCTAGAGGAGAATTTTATTAGTTTTCTAAGGGTTTTGTGATATCCAGACGTTGAATATGAATTCTGAGATTTTCTCTAATTTTTTTTAGGATTTTTGAGGATTTTTCTAAAATTTTTAGGAATTTTCTAAGGGTTTTTTCTAAGTTTTGTATTTTTTGGTAATTTCCCTTATTTTGGGAATTTCTAAGGTGTTTTTTTATCTCTTTTCCTCTCTTTTTGGATTAGGGAGAGGGGGTTTATAAGATTCAATAGGTGATTTTTCTAAACTTTTTTGGAGTTTTTTGGATTTATCTTGAAGTTTTAGCTTTATCTAATTAAAGAAAACACATTTACTACATCATCAGATGTGTTAAATGCATCATCAACCTGCGTTTGGGCCTGTCGGGCTCGTTACAATGCAGCCCGCGGCCCAACAGTTCGGTCTCACAAGGACTAAATTGTCATTTATTAAATATTTTTATCTGTAGGTCTGTTTCAGGCAATTCTTGGACAGTTGGAAAGCTCTTGGGCTCTACTTCATATTAGGATAGGACTTGGGTATTTTTAGAGTAATTAAATTGGTTCTATTAGGATAATGTGGTCATAAGGGTTCAGAAAACCTTAGAATTTGCTAGATTTAAAATGGGATGTCTACAGTTGCCCCTCTTTGGCATTCCCTGTCCTTCGAGGGACAAGTGAGTGGCAAAGAAGTTGACACTTTGGCATTCCCTGTCCTTTGAGGGGCAGGTGAATGTCAAAGATAAAGCATACATTTTAAATTTCTTCTTGAGGCTACGTGGTCAGGGGGCACACCAACTATCCCTCTAAGTCATTGTGCTCACCGAGCTCACCCACCTAAGACATTTTTCCTCCTAGGGTTTTCGGTGTGAGATGTCGGTGAGTTACACATGCTTGAAACTCGAGTTGGATTTTCTAGCCATGCCAGTTAACTTCAGGAGTTTTGTAGTTTGAATTTTTAACCTTGGCATTCTCTTTGATCTCCTTAGGGTTTCCTAAGGCTGTCTATAGGAAAAGGCTTTCTATAAGAAGAGACTTGTTTGACAGAATTCGAAGTGAGAGATGAGGCAGCAACGCGGTAATCGCGGCAACGCGGTAATCATCATATACGGGTGTCCAAGCGGGGGAGATTTGAAATAGAACCCAGAGCAAAGACATGTTACGATTTTAATAAAGAAATTAAAGTTTTTGGAAAATACAAGACATATAATGGAAATTTTGAAAAGAGAAAGATATTTCGAAAAGCAAGGTTGGTTAGCAGTTTTAACTCCTACAACCATAGAGCCATCTAAGCAGTTTAGCGTCATGCAGCGATGGATTATACACCCGACCCTTTTATGTCAATACGAGGATAGACGGAATCTATCGAACAGGGTGGTTGTGCCCTGGATATACCCGACCTTTCACGTCATACGGGGATAGACGATACCTACCTCTGCTCTTTTGCATTGCACGAACTTGACATTTTTTCTGTGAAGGTGGGCGATTGTACCTTGGATACACCTGACCTTTCACGTCATACGGGGCTAGATGATACGTGTCTTGGCTCTTTTACATCTTACGAGTTTGATGTTTTTTCATTGAACAGGGTGGTTATGCCTTAGATACACCCGACCTTTCATGTCATACGGGGATAGACGGTACCTGCCTCGGCTCTTTTACGTCGTACGAGTTTGACGTCTTTCCATTGAAATAGGGTGGTTGTGCTCTGAATACACTCGACCTTTCACGTCATACGGGAGTAGACGACATCTGCCTCGGCTTATTTTACGTCGCACGAGTTTAACGTCACACAAGTTTGATGTTTTTCCTGTCTTTAGTCTTTAACGTCGCACAAGTTCGACGTTTTTTCTTGTCTTGGCTCTTTAACGTTGCACGAGTTTGATGTTTATCCTGTCTCGACTCGTTAACGTCGCACAAGTTTGACGCTTATCCTATCTCGACTCTTTTACATCATATGAGTTTGACGTTTATCATGTCTTGGCTATTTAACATCGCACGCATTTGACGTTTTCCAAATTGGACTTTGGGACATCGTACGCATACACGGGGATGAGCTTGCCTCATTTCACCTTAGGGGATTCAATCGAGAGAAAAACACTCCCAGATTAGCCAATATGGTTATTTGGTAGTTGGTAGTTATACTCATGCAACCATGGAGTGCCTGACTAGTTTCAGACCTTTATAATAGGTGTAGGAAGTTGGCTTCGAGAACGAGGCCAGATCGACTAACAGTTTAACCTCTTGTAGTGATGGAGGAAGTCGTTTTTAAAAGGGTTTTGAAAATGGAGGGTTTTAACAATCAGATTGAAAAAATTCTTTTAAAAGGGATATGCCTTATAGTTTTGCCACTTGTGGCCCCTTTGATGATCATTTTCTTTATTATATTTTACCCAAAGATGATGAAAGGATTCCTTGTGGAATCGTGAAAACTCAAAAGTTTCGAAGTTATCTTTTTACCTTTAGAGCTTTCATCCTGTGCTTCGTGAGTCCATGAAGAGTTCTTTGGATTCTAGCTGAGCTTCCATCTTAGAGAGGTCTCGATGTTTTTCCAGGATTCGTCGAAGTCACTTCAGTTTTCCATTCATATCACGCTCTCGCATTTTTCTGAGATGGTTATGTTAGGAACCTGTAGGGTTTAAGAGGAATCTTCATCCTTAGGGTCTACTTGTGTTGTATTGTTGGAACTTGCAAGTACTTGTTTGTACTTGAGTATTTTTGAATCAGAAGCTCCTTCTTGGAGATTTTTATTTTTATTTTTTATTTTTATTTAACCCATAATACCCTTTCTAGTTTTCACGACGTTCACTTTTTTTTTCCTTTTTTTTTTTTTTTGATGCATTTTTAGGTTTTCGCCACTCTTTTGAGGCCGTTACGGGTAGCATTTTCTGAGATACATTGTATTGATGGGGTCGTTGAGCTCGCACCCCTCCTGATTCTTGATCTTGTAAGAATTGCCTGCATGCACTAGGGTGACCACGAATGACCCCTCCTAATTAGGTTTGAACTTTCCAAAAGGGTGTGGGTTTGCAGGAGTGTGGAAGATTTTCTTGAGTACCATATTCCCTTCCCTGAACTATCGAGGAATAACTTTACTTTGGTATGCCCTCTAGATTCTACGCTGGTAAGCAACAATATTTTGTGTTGCTCGTAGTCGTCTTTCATCCAAATTAATGTGGGCAGCGATTTGCGCTTCAATCTTTTGTTCCTCATCTGAACCTTTATAAATAAGCACTCGGAGAGACGGTATCTCAACTTCAATGGCTAACATTGCTTCCATTCCATATACCAATGAGTACGGGGTCATGCCAGTAGGAGTCTTCTCAGTTGTCTGGTAGGCCCATAGCGCGTCATTTAGCTTTTCATGCCAATCTTTACCACCTTCTATTATTTTGTCTATAAGTTTGAGAAGTCTTTTGTTTGTAGCCTCTTCTTGTCCATTTTCTTGAGGGTAGTAAGGGGTGGAGAATTTCTACGTTATCCCAAATTTTTTGCACACCTTAGAGACCTTTTCATTTTTGAGATTGGATTCCTTGTCAGTAATGATTGACTCAAGAACACCGAACCTGAATACGATATTGTTCTTTATGAAACGAGCAACATGTTGTCCCTCAATTTTGACAAATGATGCGGCCTCTACCCATTTGGTGAAGTACTTTGTAGCCGCTAATATAAAACGATGACCGTTTGAGGCTTTAGGTGAGATCATTCCGATGATATCAAGACCCCAATTGGCAAAGGGTCATAAAGGCGGTGTTGAGTTGAGTGGTATGGACAGTGCATGGATGAGGTCTCCATAAAGCTGACATTGGGACACCTCTGTACGAACTTTCAACAATCTTCAGCCATGGTGGTCCAGTAATAGCCTTGGCGCCTGATTTATGAGCGAAGGCGGCTGCTCCAGAATGACCTCCTTCATTATGTAACTCTGACAGTACTTGGTCGATTTCTGGCTGATCAAGACACTATATAATGATGTCATCGAATGACTTTTTGAAAAGGAGATCACCTCTTACTGAGAATCCCATAGAAAACCTTCGAAGGGTTTCTTTATCCTTTTTAGTGGCTCCTTCAAGGTATAACACATCTTTCAGCAAGGACAAAACATCATGGAACCATTGTTTTACCTTAACTAGCACATCTGAAGCCATGATAGATAGTTCGCCATCGTTTTGATTTCTTACTCTATTTCTTCTTCGATCCTTGGTGGGGAATGATCATGTTTGTTCATGATGTAGAATGACATCGTGGTGATTTCTGGAGGAATATCAACCATTGAAGCAAAGGGCGTCGACGAACCGATTATTTTCCCTAGTTACATACTAAAAGGTGATTTTCTTGAAATATGGGATCATCTTTTCCACCTTTACTTGATAGGGCTTGAGCTTTTCTTCTTTCACCTTCCAATTCCCTTGAACTTGGTTGATAACGAGTAAGGAGTCACCTATCACTTGTATTTGTTGGATTTTCATTCCCATTGCGTTATCGAGCCCGGGTATCAAGGCTTTGTATTCAGCAACATTAATGGTACATGAGAAATTCAATCTGATGGCTATTGCCATTAAAATCTTCTCAGGTGAGCATAATATGACTCCTATACCTGACCCGTATTCATTCTTTACACCATCGAAGTATAGCTCCCAAATTGATTCCTCGATTGTGAAGAGGTTCTCATCAAGGAGATCCGTGTTGATGGGAGTGTTATCTGGTAGTGCGTGTTCAGCAATGGCTTATCCTGTGATCGATTTTGAGTAACAAATTCGATCTCGAAATCGTTTAATAGCATTCTCCACTTCACCAAGCGTCCGTTCAGGACTGGTCTCTCCAATAGGTACTTGAGTGGGTCTATTTTTGAGATAAGCTTGACTGAATGAGATAAGACATAGTGTCTTAACTTTTGCATGGCCCACATAAGCGTCAAGCAATGGTTCTCCATATCCGTGTATCTTGTTTCATAATCCACCATAGTCTTGCTGATGTAGTATATCGTTTGTTCTTTTCCATGGTCATCGTATTGTCTTAACATTGCCCTCATGGTCTTGTCTCTCATTGACATGTATAGGAACAAGGGTTTGTCTAGACTAGGAGGACTAAGGATGGGAAGTTTAATGAGGTACTCGATTTGGTCAAACGCTTCTTGGCTCTCATTATCCCATATGAATGGGGTGTCTTTCTTGATTAGTCTATTAAACGACATGCACTTGTCTGCTAGTTGTGAGATGAAACGCCTTATGGCTTGTATGCGACCTTACAGCTCACGAATTTCTCTAATGTTCCGAGGAGAGGGCATTTCAGTGATGGCTCGTATTTGGGACGAGTCCACCTCAATGCTTTGTTGGCTTACTATAAAGCCTAGTAATTTACCGGATTCAACCACAAAGGCACATTTTTGCAGATTGAGTTTAAGTTGATTTTTCCAGAGCTTTTCGAAAATTGTTCTTAGGTTGGTGAGATGATTAGGCTTGGTCTTGGACGTGACCAGAATGTCGTCGACATAGTCTTCCATGCTAGTATGCATTAAGTCGCGGAAGACGCTAGTCATTGCCCGCTGATAAGTTGCCCATGCATTTTTGAGGCCGAAGGGCATGACTTTGTAGCAGTAAGTTCCCTATTGCGTTATGAATGAAGTCTTGGTCTGTTCTTCTTCTGCCATGAAGATTTGGTTATAACCTGAGAAGCTGTCCATGAATGCCAATATATTGTGCCCTGCAATGTTGTTGACCAAGGCATCTATGTTTGGTAATGGAAAATTGTCTTTTGAGCATGCCTTGTTGAGGTCTCTATAGTCAACACATACTTGGATCCTCCCGTCTTTCTTGGGTACGACCACTATGTTGACCAACCATTCTGAGTAATCGACGGGGATAATGAACTTCGCTTTGAGCAGCTTGTCAATTTTTTCTTTAATTTTGAGCTCAAGGTGGGTCTTTTGATGTCGGAGTTTCTGCTTTACAGGCTTGACCCCTTCATTAAATATTAGGTGATGTTGTACCAATGTGGGATCTAGCCCTGACATATCATCATATGACCAGGCGAAGACATCTCCATATTCCTTGAGAAATAAAATCATATTTTCCAGCTCCTCAGGAGATAAGGAGGTTCCAATATTGGTTAACCTTAGATCTTTCTCAGTTCGTAGGTTTATGTCGATCGTCTCTTCGATGATAGCCGTTAGGTCACCATCGAACATCTTCTTGAATTTCTCAACATGAGAAGTGAGTTCCTCTGGTTGAGAGATTTCTTCAGACTCTTGGCTCTCTTGATCTTCGTCTTGGTCATCCAATTTGTCATTTTGGGTATTGTGCACCGTTATCGGGCTATCTTGAGTGTTCGCCGTTTTTGAAAATTCTTTTTCATTATTATCAGTTTTATCATGTTTTGATTTTTCAATGGTTTTTAAAATAACACAAGAGGTGTCCCTTATGGGACTCGAGAGAGAAATGTTGGAGACTGAATGGGCTGGGTGGTTAGATGGTCACCCTGCGCCTATCCGTTTTTTGACACAAGGACTTGAAGGTGCCGCTGGTATACTTCCAACCATTCTCGAGATAGGGGAGTGATCGACCAATTTCGTTCCTGGGTTTGAATCGATGAATGAGCATGCTTGGCTGTGTTTGCGCCGATTGTGTATACCTTCAAATCCGGGTCAACAAAAAGGTCTTCAATTCCCAGTTCTTGTGTATACTAAGATGTGGAAGAAGAGTTATTCCCCATTGGGGATTCAAGGATCACCTTAGGTCATTTTGAAGGATGGGCATCGAGAGGATCGAGGCTTTGAATGCTTCTAGATACAAAGCCCGGATAGCTTGAAGGCTTCATCTAGCTTTGAAATAGAGTGAGAGAACACCTGAGACCTCTTCGATCCCCATTTTCAGATTTAGCTTGGAGTGATTCAGAAATTGCCTCCGTTACGTCTCGCCCTTGATTCCCTAAGCCTTGGCCTGGTTGGAAGCCTTAGGAGAAGAGCATGTGCTCAGCTTCGAGGGACCTGAAACCGTATCGATGTTGACTTTGGATAATGTCATCTATCGATGCAGAAGTTGGTAAATTTTGAGGAACAAAGTCACCGGCCTCTAGGCATAAGGTGGCACAATCGTCTTGCTCGAAGGAAGCGAGCGAGATTTCTCCAAGCTCGACTCTTATAGCTAGCTTCCCGTTATGTATACTAGAATTGATAAAAGCAAGGGGTTCAGCACATACCTTTGCGACGCCATTTATAGTGGAAAATTTGAGGCATTGATGGAGTGTAGAGGCGACCACGAGGTTTTCATGCAGCCACGATCTTCCTAATAGCATGTTGAAAGAAGGTTTTATGTCCAAGGTATATAACTTTATCACTTGGACGGTAGGGTCGATCTTGAGTGTGAGAGGCCATATGCCTTCAGCTTGTCTTTTGGTTTCGTCATATGCAGCGATAGTTAGTTGACATGGCTCGAAGTCATATGGGCTTTTGCCTATCTACTTCACTGTTTCATATGGCATATGTTTCAGGATGCCCCATTATCTACAAGCACTCTTCGTATCTCATATCCTTGCATGAAGATGGTGATGTGCAAGGTTGGACATGAAATCGGTTGAAGCTGGCTGGGATGTCATCGTCAGTGAACACGATTGGTGTTGGTGCCATCAACTGGTTGATCATTTCGCACAACTCATACAGCTGTGTGTTGCTCGGGATGTGTGTCTTGGCAAGGACCTTCTCAATTTGGGCTCTATGTGTTATTAATTGGCGAGTAGCTCCAAGATGGAGATTTGAGAGTAGATCTTCCCGAGATGAGTTGGTAGATCGTAGGTGGTTGCAAATCCTTGAATTTTCTTGTTTGACTCATGATTTATGACCCCCGCAGGTTGTTTGGCTTTTGAGGTATTTCTCATTCTTTCATTGAGAGTATCGGCCATTAATTGAAACACTCGGCCTCTTCAGGTTAAGGAGTCGACCTCGCCAGCCTGAAGCTCGATAGGGTCAGCCCTAGCAAAAGTAATAGGAGACTTTGAGGTGTTGGCCCCTTGTTTGGAAGATGACGCATTTTCATTGGTTCTAACCATATAAATATCTAGTGTGTCATCTTCATCATATCGGTCCCATGTGGGAAGGTTATCGAGGTTTGGAGATGAAGGGCTTCCTCTTGGGAGGCTCAAAAGATCTTCTTCAGTTTCTTGAAAGTGATGATCACAAGCTAACATGAACTGACTGGGATCCTCTTCTTCGTCTCCACACTCAATCATGTGAATGACAACGTTCTCTTTCGAGTTGTCTTGAGCTCCCGGCTTTTCGATCGTTGTGACCATATTATTAGAGAGATGATTTGTGAACATACCCATCTTTTGATTAGGCTCTTCGACAGGTTGATTTCTAGGTGCGATAGTGATGTTCCTCCTTATTATGCAGTTTTGAGTATCATGAGCATGGTTTTGATGCTGAGGGGTGTCCCTCTGGCCCTTTCATGTCGTGCCACCCGCTCAATCATGGAGTCGAAGGAGTGGGGGATAAGACCTTGGCTGAAGAAAGTCTTGTACTCTAGAGCAGCATTCTCTAAGACTATGGAGATCTTGGCTGAGTCTGTAAGTGGACATTCTATGACCCGCATTTGCTGCTTTGCGGAATCGACCAATAAAATCCTCGAAGGATTCTTGATGTCCAGGGAGAGAGGTCTTGATGTCGACCCACGGTAGTGAGAGACGAATAGGTTGAACATTTCATCTGGAGTGATGTGTGGTCGAGCAGATTGTTCTCCGATGCTAGTTCAAGGCCTCACTGGTCAATGTTTGTGAAAAGATGGCTTTCAGTTGGTTAGGTCTGTCTCGCAAAGCTCGAATGGAGAGGAGGTATGTGTTGACGTGAGTATCTGGATCGCTCAGCCCATTGAACTTGTTCCTAAATTCTGGGATGACAAATCCCAAGGGAAGGTCTTCCATGCGTTCAAGGGTCTCATGAAATAGGCCTTCGGGGGTAGAATTTCATGCATGCCCATCCTTACAAGCTCATCCTGCATTGCTTTTAAGGTGTCTTCATGTTGAGTATTTGGCATGGCAGTAGACCCACTGGTTGGTGGGTTCCTAAGTATAGACTGATAAGTTGAAACTTGGGGTATATGTTGGCCTGCATGGGTTTGAGATTGATGAGTCACAGTCACTGGGGCAGTCTGATATATTGGTGTCTGAGGGGCGTACCGACCCATAGGTGTCGCACCGGTTGCAAAAATTGCATGGTTTGTTGGACTGGATGAACCAGAAGGACCGATTGAAGAATCGACTGACTCGACTGTGCTAAGAGTTGACGTATACCACTAACTTGGTTTGAGAGTGGCCCCTAAGCTGGAGCATGAACAATGTAACCTAGGTCAACTAGACTTTTGAGGGTAGCTTAAAAGCCTATCTCGCCTAAGGGTTGGTTTGAGTCGACACATTTGTTTCATACAGTGTTCAGGACATCATGAGCTGTACTATGGTGGCTCGAGGTTAGGTTAGATCCCTTAGACCTAGGTGGGTCTTAGTTTTGAGATCGCTGCACCTCAGAGTTATCTCGGTTCGAGTTATGGGAATTGGCTTTAGATGTTGCATGAATTTCTTCCCTCACTCGTCTTCTACTTTGGTTGCCTAAAATCCCTTGTAGGACGACGCCTAGTCCGACTCCCTGACTATTCAACGTTTTTTGGGAGGAGCCAGCTTTTTGGGCCACACAGATCTTAGGATTAGGAGTGGATGCTTGGGACTCTGCCTCTAATTGAAGACTTGGGCATTGGATAATGGATCGTCTTGGATCTATCGAAAACTCTAAGGGATTGCTGCATACTGGTCCTTAGGTTTGGGCAGGTTAGGCTTAGAGTCGGTTGTGGAGCAGTCATCATGGTCGCCTTGAGTGATTGACATGGTGATTGCTTTTGGTTGGGTTTTAAAGTCTAGACTTAAGTAAGATCTAAACTCGACAACTTAGGGCAAACCTAGCCTGACACTAGGGGCAAAAACCTTAGCTAAGATCTAGGCTAAGATTAGACTGGAACCTAAGCTTACTAGACTCAATGGATTTTGGTTAAGACCCTGAACTAGGGTAAGCCTAGTCTAACTTCAGAGGCAACTATTAAGCTTAGACCTATGCTAGAACCTAGACTAAGATCTAGACTAGATGGTGCACGAGTCTCAGCTTAGACTAAGAGTGGGTCTAGGTTTGTAGGGGTAAGCAACCCTAGTGTATTTTTTTTTATTTTTTTATCTTTTTAATTTTGATGAAACACAATTCAACTAAACATGGTGAAAGCAGAGAAAATATTATTTCAGTCAAGATTAACATACTAAAATAAAATAAAAAGGGCAAAAACATAACAACTCTATCTAAAGCAAAATATTTTGTTATATATTTTTAAAAATTTTATTTTAGGTAAAAAATTAGTCAACATGGAGCCAAAAGTCCCTGGAATGGTCCTGTGGGGACCCAAAATTTTTTTGGGACACTTGCAGTTGGGCGACACGGGTGGTGTCGCCCAAGCAGCACTATTGGTGTCGCCTTTACAGGGTTGGTGGCACGATTGGTGTCGCCCAAAACAATTATTTTTTTTTTATTTTTTTTATTTTTTATCTTATTAATATTGATGAAATAAGACTACTTTAAACTTAGAATAAGTAGGAAATAAAAATATTTATGATGAAATAAATTAAAATAAAATAAAATAGAAAAACATAGATTGGACTGAAAAATATGTTTTTTGTATTTTTTAAAATTTTATTTTGATTTGAATTTTTGTTTTCAATCACAAAAGAGTCTTTATAACAGATCCACAAAGTTTCAGAGGTTTCTGAGACCTTTGAATTTGGGCGACACTGGGAGTGTCGCCCAAATAAGAGGGGTTTTGGAGCACCGAAACCTTGGATTCTGGTCATAGCCGACTTTTGGGACCTTTTATGATTGAAAAAAATGAAAAAAAGTGAATAAAAATTGATTTTGAAGCTTGGATCAAGGTCGAAATAGCCTCATGGTGGGCGCCAAACTGTTTACGATGAAAATCTGACAGATCTTCCAATGAAGATCTCTCGAATTTTAACACCTTAAACTAATTAAAAAGATGTAAATAAAGTTCTAGAGAAAGTGGGATAGATTAAATTTAGAATCTGAGGTCAGATTTGCCCGGAAACAAGCGGATCTATTCTCAGATCTGTGGCTGAGCCAGCATGATTCAAAGCATTAAAATAAAATTTTTAAGACAAGTTAACAGATTAAAAATAAATAAAAGAAGAAAAATAGTAAAAGAATAAGAAAGAGAGAGGAAGAAACAATATCAAATCGGGCTGGATGGCCCGAGACTCCCGAGCCTTCGAGGGCTCGGCCGTATCAGAACTGATCATCTTTGCTTCTTTGATTCGAATGTTGACTAGCAGATCTCTGATGTAGAAGGGTTAGATCTAGGGTTATTGTGCCCTAATTCTAGTTTTGATCTTGGGTTTTATGCCTTAGGTCTAGGTTTTATCAGTCTTGAGGGTTAGGACTTCAGGAGGCTAGGTTTTTTATCTTATCTAGGATTTTCAATCTAGAGATTTTTCTAAAGCTGTCTGTCTTTCTCGAGGCCTGGAGACGAATTGCATTAGTTTTCTAAGGGTTTTGTGAGCTCTAGATGTTGAATATAAATTCTGAGATTTTCTCTAATTTTTTGAGATTTTTGGGGATTTTTTCTAAATTTTTAAGAATTTTCTAAGGGTTTTTCCTATTTTTGGTATTTTTGAGCAATTTTCCTAATTTCGATAATTTCTAAAGTTTTTTTGGTATCTTTTTCTCTCTATTTTTGGGTTAGGGAGAGGGGGTATTTATAAGATTTAATTGGTGATTTTTTCTAATTTGTTTTGAGTTTTTTCGGACTTTTTTGGATTTATAGCTTTAGCCCAATCGAATTAAAGAAAACGTGTTTACTGCATCATCAGATGCATTTATTGCATCATCAGATGCATTTACTGCATCATCAAATGCATTTACTACATCATCAGATGCATTTACTGCATCATCAGCCCGTGTATGGGCCTGTCGTGCCCATTATAACCTGGCCTGCGGCCCGACAGTTGAGTCTTACAAAGACTAAATTGTCATTTGTTATATCTTTTTATTTATATATCTGATTTAGACGATTCTTAGACCGTTGGAAAGCTTTTGGACTCTACTTCAAATTGGGATAGGATTTGGATAGTTTGGGATAATTAAATTGGGTCTACTAGGATAATGTGGTCCTAAGGGTTTAGAAAACCATAGAATTTGCCAGATTTAAAATGGGGTATCTACAGTTGCCTTTCTTTGGTATTCCCTGTCTTCGAGGGACATGTGAGTGGCAAAGAAGTAGACACTTTAGCGTTCCCTATCCTTCGAGGGGCAGGTGATCAAAGCTAAAGCCGACATTTTAAATTTCTTTCTAATGTCACGTGGTCAGGGGGCACACCAACTATCCCTCCAAGTCATTGTGCTCACCGAGCTCACCCACTTAGGGTATTTTTCCTCCTAGGGTGTTCGACGTGAGATTTCTTGAAACTCAAGTTGGAGTTTCTAGCCATTCCACTTAACTTCAGGGATTTTTGTAGTTTGAATTTTTAACCCTGACATTTTCTTTTATCTCCTTAGGGTTTCCTAAGGTTGTTTATAGGAAAAGTCTTTCTATAGGAAAAGACTTGTCTGGCCGAATCCGAAGTGAGAGACGAGGCACCAACACGGTAATCGCGGCAATGCGGTAATCATCATATACGGGTGTCCAAGCTCCTTTATTTTTTCTTAAGACTTTTTTTTTAGAATTTTTGAAAGTTGGGGGAGATTTGAAATAGAACCCGGAGCAAGGACATGCTACGATTTTAACAAAGATACTAAAGTTTTTGGAAAGCACAAGACATATAGTGAAAATTTTTAAAAGATAAAGATATTTCGAAAAACAAGCATGGTTAACAGTTTTAACTCCTTCAACCATAGAGCCCTCTAAGCAATTTAGCATCATGCAGCGATGGATCATACGCCCGACCCTTTTACGTCAATGCGGGGATAGACGAAATCCATCGAACAGGGTGGTTGTGCCCTGTATACACCTGACCTTTTTGCGTCATATGGGGCTAGACGGTACCTGCCTCGGCTCTTTTATGTCACACGAGTTTGATGTTTTTCCATCGAACAGTGTAGTTGTGCCCTGGTTACACCCGACCTTTCACGTCAAATGGGGATAGACAGTACCTGCCTCAGCTCTTTTATGTCGCATGAGTTAGGCGGTTTTTCATTGAAACATGGTGGTTGTACCTTGGATACACCCGACCTTTCACATCATATGGGGCTAGACGATACCTGTCTCGGCTCTTTTACGTCTTATGAGTTTGACATTTTTCCATTGAACAGGGTGGTTGTGCACTGGATACACCCAACCTTTCACGTCATACGGGGCTGGACGGTTCGTGTCTTAGCTCTTTTACATCATACGAGTTTGATATTTTTCCATTGAAACAGGGTGGTTGTGCCTTAGATACACCCGACTTTTCACGTCATATGATGATAGATGGTACGTGCCTCGGCTCTTTTATGTCGCACGAGTTTGACATTTTTCCATTGAAATAGGATGGCTGTGCTCTGGATACACTCAACCTTTCAGGTCATATGGAGCTGCACGGTCCCTGTCTCGGCTCTTTTAAGTCGCATGAGTTTGACGTTTTTCCTATCTCGGCTCTTTAACATCGCACGAGTTTGACGTTTTTCCTGTCTCGGCTCTTTTACCTCACACGAGTTTGACGCTTATCCTGTCTCGGCTCTTTTACGTCTCATGAGTTTGACGTTTATCCTGTGTTGGCTCTTTAACATCGCATGAGTTTGATACTTATCATGTCTTGGCTCTTTTACGTCGCACGAGTTTAACGTTTATCATGTATCGACTGTTTTACATCCCACACGAGTTTGATGTTTTTTCGAATTGGACTTTGGGACATCGTACGCACACACGGGGATGAGCTTGCCTCATTTCGCCTCAGGGGATCCAGTTGAGAGAAAAATGCTCTCAGACTAGCCAATATCATTATTGGCAAGGTTCACCCATCTCCGATATGTAGTAGTTGGTATTTATACTCATACAACCATGGAGTGTCTGACTACTTTCAAACCTTCATAACTGGCGTAGGACGAGCCAGATCGACTAATAGTTTAACCTCTTGTAGTGACGGAGGAAGTCATTTCTAAAAAGGTTTTAGAAATGGAGGGTCTTAACCATTAGATTGAAAAAGCGCTTTTAAAAGGGATGGGCTTTATAGTTTTGTCACCTGTGGCTCCTTTGGTGGTCATTTTCTTTATTATATTTTACTCAAAGATGATGAAAGGATTTTCTTGTGGGATCATGAGAACTCAAAAGTCTTGAAGCTGTCTTTTTACCTTTGGAGCTGTCATCCTATGATTCGCCGGTCCATGAAGAGTTCTCTGGATTCTTGCTGAGCTTCCATCTTGGAGAGGTCCTGATGTTCTTCCAGGATTCGTCGAAGTCACTTTAATTTTCTATTCATATCAACATCCCCCATCTTTCTAAGTTGGTTCTGTTGGAAACCTTCAGGGTTTAGGAGGAGTCTTCGTCCTCAGGGTCTGCTTGTGTCGTATTGTTGGAACTTGCATGTACTTATTTGTACTTGAGTGTTTTTGAATCAGCAGCTCTTTCTTGGAGTTTTTTTTTCCTTTATCCATGATGCCCTTTCTCGGGGTTTGGAGGAGAATTTGCTCAATTTTTTAAGGGTTTTGTGATCTTCAGAGGTTAAATATGAATTTTGATATTTTCTTTAATGTTTTGGAACTTTTTCTAAATTTTTAGGAATTGTTTAAGGGTTTTTCCTATTTTTGGTATTTTTGGGTGATTTTCCTAATTTCGAGAATTTCTAAGGTTTTTTTGGTAGCTTTTCCTCTCTTTTTGGGTTAGGGAGATGGGGTATTTATAAGATTCAGTTGGTGATTTTTCCTAGTTGTTTTGGTGTTTTTTCATAATTTTTTGGATTTATCTTTAAGTTTTAGCCTTATCTAATTAAAAAAAATATATTTACTGTATCATCAGCCTGCGTCTAGACCTGTCGGGACCATTACAGTCCGGCCCGCGCCCTGATAATTGGGTCTCTCAGGGACTAAATTGTTATTTGCTATATCATTTTATTCGTAGGTCCGATTCAGATGATTCTTAGACCGTTGGAAAGCTCTTGGACTCTATTTCAAATTGAGATAGGATTTGAGTAGCTTTGGGGTAATTAAATTGGGTAGACTAGGAAAATATGGTCCTAAGAGTTCAGAAAACCATAAAATTATATATATATATATATATATCAAACTACGCAACGCCTATAGGCAAAAATGAACAGTGATTATGCTTATGCTAAACACCGTTCAAAGTTCATCATACGGTCTTAGTTATTTGGTAGTATTTTAATTTTAATTTTTTTTCAACAAATCGGAATGATCTGAAATTTGGAGCGTGTGTTCATAAAACATAGGAGAATCTAATAAAAATACAAATACAAATAATTTGTAAAATACAATTTGATCAAAATACCTCCCCGTAAATTTATGGGGGTAATTGGGTCAATTTATAATTTGTAAAATAATTTTTTAAATTTTTTTATTAGGTGCACCTCACTAAGATGCGCACACGCTCCAAATTTCAGATCATTCTGATTCATAAAAAAAATATAAAAATTGAAACAGTACCAGACAATCGCGACCTTGCGATGAACTTTAGAAAATATATATATATATATATATTAGGGATTAGGGACCCTTCTCGACGAGGATGTTCGCTTTCGTCGATCATTTGATGGAATTCTCCTCAGATGTGTCTATACAAAAGAGATAGGCAAAGTACTCGAAGAAGTGCATTCAGGTATCTGTGGGCTGCATTAGTCTGGCCCGGAACAAGAGGTTACACCAAAAAGAGGTGAGGTGAGGGTGCACAAAAAAAGAGAAAAGAGAAAGACGTACATGAGGGACTACTAAGAAAAAAAGAAGCAAGTGAACTCGAGGGTGCACAGGGTGAAAGTGGTCATGCAGGGGCAAGTGATTTGGATTTGTAGAAAAAAAATTAAAATTCAACCAGTAACGGACATCTGTGATCATCAGATCGACCCAGATTCAATCTGGGCCATTGGGCTTGTATGTTCATATGCACTAGTGGGCTAATCCCAACTTTTTCATAATATATATATATATATATATATATATATATTA
>NW_006499571.1:0-11697 GCF_000471905.2 Amborella trichopoda | reverse complement strand
ATTTTATTAATTTTTACATTGATAACCAAATATTTTATTTTATTTATTAATTTTTACATTATAAATCATGTAATGTACTATTTTTTTTATAGTTGTCAATAATACGTTTTAAATTAGATAATATTATAAAATATTTTAATTTGTTATTATTTGTCTAATAAAATAATTATAAAATGTAAACTAATAATTATAATTTAAGTATATAATATTATAATTAGTTAGGTTTTTAATAACTTTGGATTATTGTTAGTTAGGCTGTAATAATTTGGATTTTTTTAGTGGATTAGGGTTTTTTGCCAAAACGAGATTTTAATGACCATTCTTTCATCGATTAGTTTACTCTTTATAATAGTCCATGTATAATTATATATTTTATCTATGATAATTCTATCATTTTTCTTTTATGTGATGCAAATTTAATGGTTAACATAAATTTATACAGGGAAAGAGCATATCAATATTCACAAATTGATGAAAAAAATGAAATTAATAATGTAGTACCTTCATTTTTTATTGGATTTCTAAAAAAAAAAATTTATAATAAATTTTAATAATTTTTTTGGATTTTTTTTAAACTTTAATCCGACCGATTCAACCGATTTTTGATCCGGATCGCCTATTTGTTTATTCAAATGGTTTTTGAGATATCCGATCCGGATCACCGATCCGCTTTTTAAACCATTAAAACAAACAAAACCCGATTTCCCTTCGGGAAAAAGTTTAGGGCTTTATTGTCATTTTAACAAAGACCGAGGACTCTTTTGTCCTTTCCCTTAAAGTCCGCCCCTATTTAAGCGTTAGAAATATAGATCTGATTTCCTCCTTAGCTGCACGGGAGGTTTTTGTCTTTGGAAAATACAGGAAATCGCGTAGAGAGGGAAAAGTTTAGAGAGGGAGAGAGGAGAAGTGTTTTTTTGCAGGGTTCTCCGAAGTTGAGGTAAGACTTATCAGAGATGGGTGTTCCTGCTTTTTATCGTTGGCTTGCAGAGAAATATCCTCTGATTGTTCAGGATGTAATTGAAGAAGAGACTATGGAGATCGATGGTGTTAAGATACCAGTCGATACTAGCAAGCCAAACCCTAACAATATGGAGTTTGACAACCTCTACCTGGACATGAATGGAATTATTCACCCCTGCTTTCACCCTGAAGACCGGGTGCGTTTCCTCTGCCCTGTTTTTTCTTCTTTCTTGTTGCTTTCAATTTAGGAAGGGTGAGGTTTCCTTTGTTTTTTTCCAATAGGAAGAGATAAATTTATGGCTCTTGTTTGATGGTTGAAGCTTGATTTTTTCTTTTGCCCTGATTTGGATGGTTGTTTTTTGCCATTTCAAAAAGAAACATTTAAATTCATGGCTCTGGACACTTTGTTTCAGTAATTTTATGTGTTTTTGGAATTCATTGGGTATCTTTTTTTTTTTGAGAGTGGTCGTTGAGTACTTTGATTTTCATTGTGTACCTTCAATTAAACTACCCTGGGTACGTTAGTTTTAAATCTTTTGTATAAATACAAATCTATGCATATTTATATATTAGCTTTATTACATGGAACCCCCTAAATGAGATATGAAATTTTGTTAGATTAATGGAACTTTCCAACTTACTAAAGGCCAATTTGATATCGACAAGTGGGAATTCTCTTCATATGGGGAAATTTTCAATCTTAAGGATGCTGTATATTTTCTATGAATGAACAAAATGTTACTTTTCGAAAAAGAAATGTTTAGGATATGGTTAATGGCAGATCGACTGCATACTCCTTGGACTTACCATACAACCATAACGTATTGGGACTAGGGTTAATTAGATTATAGTGAACTAGTTTTTTTGTACATAGGAATGACTTCCTTCAAATTAGCTGTAACTATTGAGAAGAACTTGGACGCATGAAGTTCACCTGCCCCAAGAAGCTGATGATACTTTTTACCTTGGTTATTAATGATAAGGAGAGTCCATTGATACCTTGTTCCTTTTAATGGGCACTATGGTGAAAGAGCACAATTTGATTCTAGATTCGAATGCTTCAAATCGTTTGACTCATAATTCACACGCCTTGCAGTTTTCCCAGGCTTTCATCGATTATGATACTCTTTTGACTGATAATGGATCTCCTTTGTCTATAAGTTTTTTTTTTGGTTTGCTTACATTGTGAATCCCTTAAATGTTGTGCTGGTGAACTAAATGATTAAATTGACTTGTTTTACTTCGACAACATATTGATTTATTCACTGTGTTACTGATCCACTAAGAAACCTTTGTTGCACTTCCTGTGATGTGTTTGAGCCTTTCAAAGAAAGGTTAGTTGCGTGTGTTTGCACTTACAACAAAGTTCCTGATGCTTTTAGGAAGTATTTATTTATTTTTTTAATGTCTTGGACAGTAATATAGAGCATCATGGAAGTAACTATGTCAATATTATTGGTATATCTTGATGGGTAACCAGCAATTTGGCAACTATCAATGTATGTTGATATAGCATTAGTAACACTATATTATGTCCACACACCATGGTAACTTGCAATCCTCTAGCAGGAATGGGTCGTCGTCGTCGTCGTCGTCGTCGTCACGTCTCTCCTCCCCCTTCCTACTTGTCTCTGATTTACAGCCTTTACCCACAACCTCTCCTTCTAACCCTTCTCTTCCTTCTTCTTCTGTTGTTTGCGGTCAGAGGGATACTCACAAGGTTACTTTCTCTCAAGTGCTCTCCTCGGCCCCTCCCTCTCCCCTTCCATCTGCTTTGTGCTCCCCTTCCCTTTTTTGTTCCCCCTTTCTTCCTTGTCTCATTTCCCTTCCTTTGGAGACCTCCCCCCAATTGCAAGACAAGCTTAGGTCCTCTTTAGTGCCTTCCTTCTGCCCTCTACGGGACGATGTGAGAGGTATAGAACGTTGGGCTATGAAATGCCAGAACGAACCTTCTATCACCTGCCGACGTTTGAAAGGGGGTTCTTTTTTGTTATCCTTTCCATCCCTGGAGATGGCGCAGTCTGCTCTTAAGTCCCCGATAAGCTCCACCTTTCATGGGGCCTCCTGCTCGCTTTCGGCATGGTCTGCCTCTTCTGGAGCCTACAAAACACAGAGAGTATGGCTAAACCTCGATAATATCCCCCTCCATGCGTGGTCTCAAGTGACATTCTCTAAGATAGCTGAAGCTTGCGGAGATTTAGTGGCGATCCATTGGAAATCCATTGAGACTCTTCCCCTTGGATCCATCCGGTTGCTGATTGAAGTTCTGGATCCTAGTTTAATCCCTTCTAGCGTATGGCTGGAAGTTCAATCTCTTTTTTTTTCTGGGTCTTGGTTTCTTGGCTGGCAACCTCTCCCCCCTCCTCCTTCTTCAACTCTTCCTCCCCCATCTCTCAGCCCTTGGATCCACTTGCCTGGACTTCTGTTCTCCACAGGAACCACCGACGCAGGAGGCGCCTTCAGCGAGGCGCAACCCCACCTCGTCTTGGCCCGTTCTCGCGTCCTGGCTCCGCCCTCCTGGAGCTCGTCTGGCAGACTAGAGCTCCTGGCCTCTGCTGGGCTAAGGGCATGAGAACGCGTAATGGCCTAGCTCGTGGGCCTATGGTCTCTGCCTTAGCTCAGGTTCCCTCCTATGTTATTCTCCCTGGCCAAATTTCCCCCTCCGTCCCTTCGGGATCCCCTGCTGCTTCTCCGGGTTCTCTTTCCCCGTCGTATTTGGTGCCCCAACGACTCGGTAAAGAGCCCATTTTTTGCTCCCGTCGAGGGCCGCTCTCGGGGCGCGTCTCGAGCTTTTGGTCTGTCCTCACCTTCCGTCTTTGTGCCCTCTCTTGCTGCTCATACGTGCCCCCCTACTGTTGCCTTTTTGGCTGCTAGCGAGAAATGGCCGATCGTATCCACAGCGCCGTCTGTCACGTTGCTTGGGTCGACTGCTGCACTGTCTGCCACGTCACTTGGGTCGACTGCTGTGCCACCCTCTGTCACGTCTCCTGTGGCGCCTACCTCATTGCAGTCGGTCATCCTCTCGCCTGTTGGTTTGCTAGCTGTCATCCCACTTACCTCGTTGACGATTGCCTCGCCATCTGCTACCCTTCGGCCTGCCCCGCTGCCAGCTGGCATCTCCTTTCCTGTGCCGCCTGCCGCCTCCCCTCCCCATCCCCTCAGAATTTATTTCCCCGGGTCCTTCCTCTTCTCCGTCAGACTCGGCTTCCTCGCCCTCTGCACTCGCTTATCCCGATCCTGGCTTCGAGCCTTCCCCCGTCCCCTCGCCTCCCCCCTGGTTTGACTCGTGGACGTCTCCTGATGGTGGCCTGCAGCCAGCATCTGTCTCTTTTGATCCCCCTTTTTCTTCTTCTCCTTCCTCCGTCCCTTCTTCTCTCGCCTCCCTTCTTCCCCTGCCCCTGCTTTGCGCTTCCCCTGGGCCTCTCCACACCCTGTCTGCCCATCCCTCTCTCTCCTCTTCGGTTCGTCCTGCTCTCCCCTCATGGCCTATTCCACCTCCCTTTGGGACCATGAGTCTCCCTCCTTTGCTCGCCCTGCTTCAGTTTTCTCTTCTTCCGCTGTCTTCTCCCCTCACGTTGTTAAGGTTTACAGGGTCCTCTCTTCCCATCACTGTTTGGGGGCCTTCTGTCTATCCCACCACTCCGTTCAGGTTTCTCATTTCCTTGCTTATCCCTCTCTTCCATTCTCCACCTCCCTTTCCCCTTCTTTCTCCTTCTGCTTATTCCTTCCTTCCTTCCTCCCACCCTTCCTGTCTCTACCCTTCCCTTCTTTGCTCCTCTCCCTGTTCCTCAGTTTCTTCCCCTTTCGTCTCCTCGTTCTCCTTCTCCTCCCCCTCTGGTTCCTTCTCCTCCCCTGCTCTCTCCCTTCTGATCTTTACCCTTCTTTCTCCCCCCCCACCCTTCAACCTTGCTGCAGGGGTCTGATCTGTCCGAGGATTGTGTGGAGCTCATCTCTCCCTCCCCATCTTTGGCTTCAGACGGGGGGGTCGACGGGGATGGGCATAACCGATCAACAGTGGACTCTTCAACGCCCTTCTCTCTCCCCTCGGTGGACCCTGACGCCGAGGGGGTCGATGGGGAAGGACCTGACCGCGACTTGGAAAGGATGAAAGAATATACCGTGTGATGGGGTTCTAATACAATGGCCTTGAAGGACTGGCTCATCGCTTCTTGCTCGCCGACCCTTAGAGTCCTATGAAGGTGGGCTTCAAAGGAAAGAGAGAGCTTCTCAACCTCTTTCTTCCCTATCAATTTAGGGACCCTCAACTCTTGAAGGGTTCTCTCCCTCCCCCCAAGGCGGTTCTTTGAGGTGTTCACCCAGAATCGCCTCCCTCCCCTACTCTTCACCTTCACCATGAAGATAGTTACCTGGAATTTTAGAGGTTTGGGTCAACCTTCGAAAAGGAAGGCTATCAAGGGCCTGACTTCCAAACACTGTCCCACTCTTCTAGCCTTAACCAAAACTAAGAGCCCAGAGCCAACCCTACCTAAGTCTGTCTCTGACCATTGCCCCATTCTTTTGTCCACCTTACCTCTTTATAGGGAACCCAAACCCTTCAGATTTGAGTAGCCTGCTTGAGGAAAGGTCCCTTTCAACTCTGATCCCTACCTAGTGGAATTCCTTCAATACTCAGGTGAATGGTAGAGCAGGGTCCAGACCGCAATCGAAAATTCAACTTCTTAAAACCTCTCTCAAGTCCTGGCGTTTTTCTGTTTCGGGAAACTATAGCATTGAGGAATCACGCCCTCTGTCCTCTTTTGAAGGTGATCTCTGAATCCAAACTGAACTTCATTACCTTTCCACCTTGAAAAAATAAGAGATCTACTGGTACCAAAGATCTAGAGTAAACTGGCTCAAAACAGGGGATCACAATTCCCGCTTCTTCTATAGGATTGCTAACTGTCGCAAGAGGGACAATTCAATCTCGGTCATCAAGGTTGACAACCTTCATTTAGACCAGTCGGAAGAGATTGAAACAGCATTCTTAAACTTTTTCATGAACCTATACTTAGCTCCTTTTGGTCCTAGACCAGCTATGGC
The DNA here is from genome assembly GCF_000471905.2 of Amborella trichopoda. The sequence goes on along the minus strand of NW_006499571.1, from coordinate 5,697 downwards.
TGACCTAGATTTTCTGACCCTCTCAGAAGAACATGCAACTTGGTTAGAATGTCCATTCATTGAAGACGAAATCCTTAAGGCTTTGGACGACCTAGCTAAAGACAAAGCCCCTGGGCCTGATGGATTTCCTGTGGCCCCTTTTAAGATCTTTCGCGATACCTTTCGCTTGGATTTCTTAAATTTCTTTGCAGAGTTTTTCCAGCGGGGCATTCTTAACAAATCCATCAATGCCACATTCATCACGTTGATCCCTATGGTCGAAGGGGCGGAGGAACTTAAGGATTTTCGTCCCATAAGTCTGCTCAACTCCTCTTATAAGATTTTATCTAAGGTCTTGGCCTCTAGACTTCAGGAGGTCCTCCTGTCGGTCATCTCTCCTTCGCAGTTGGCCTTTATAAAAAATAGACAAATCCTTGATGGAGCTATGATTGCCATTCCAAGCACCGAGCCAAAAAACCTGGTCTTTTTTTTTTAATAGACTGGGAAAAAGCACACAACCATGTAAACTGGTTGATATTGGATGAAACAATGGCTCTTATGGGCTTCCGAGACAGGTGGCGTAAATGGATGAGAGGGTGCTATTCCCACCCCAATTTTTCGATCCTCATAAATGGAACTCTCAAAGGTTACTTTCCCTCCTCGAGAGGTCTTTGCCAAGGGGACCCTCTGTCTCCTTTCCTCTTCGCTATCTCGGTTGAGGTCTTCAGCCGTTCACTGGGTCGCCTCTACCAAGCTGGCCTCCTTTCAGGTTTTAAGTCCTCACATCGAGGGCTTATTGTGTCACATTTGCAATACGCTGATGGCACACTTGGTCTTTCTAAATGCCTCCTCTCCCGAAGTGGAAAACCTTAGAATTTACCTTAAATGCTTCCAATTTGCCATTGGGTTCAAGGTTAATATGAAGAAATCGAAAATGATGAGCATTGCTATCTCCACCAGCCAAACCATTGAGCTCATTCCAGACTAGGCATGTAACGTCGAAGACCTCCCTACTTCCTACTTGGGTCTTCCATTAGGTCTCGGAAAACCGAGAAAGAGATATTGGTCCCATGTGATAGATAAGGTCGATAGAAGGTTGGCTGGTTGGAAAGGGAGATACCTGTCACAAGCCGGTAGAACCACCCTTATCAAAGCTACTCTGGCCAATGCACCTATATATACATGATGTCTCTATTTCAAATACCGGTCTTTGTGGTTAACCGCCTTGATCAGCTCATGAGGAACTTTCTTTGGTCAGGGCAGGCTGAAAAAACTAAGTTCCAACTCATTTCCTAGGAGAATGTACGCCTACCTAAAAACCACGGCGAGCTGGGGATTAGAAACTTAAGAAAACAAAATCTCGCCCTCTTAGGGAAATGGTGGTGGCGCTTGGCCACCCAACTAGACACACTTTGGGCCCAGGTGTTGCGAAATAAGTATAATATTCCAGACCATACCTGGATCCCAGAGAAAAAGCCCTGGTCTAATGCTTCAGGTGTATGAAGGTCCTTTACGGCCACCCTCGAACTATTCAGGAAGCTTATCAGATTCTACCCAAGAGAAGGCAGTAGAGTGCGATTGTGGATTGACCTATGGATAGGTCATACCCCTTTGAGGGACTGCTATCCCTCTCTGTTCTCTGTCACCGTTAATAAAGAGGCTACCGTAGAGGACGAGTTCAGAATGGATGTAGGCAGAAGACGATGCATCCATCTTTCAGGAGGAACCTTTCCGAGGGTGAAGTTATTCAATTCCTTTCTCTCTCCTTGCTGCTACACAATACCTTTATCCCTATTTTTGGTAGAGATAAATTGGTATGGTCCCCTGCCCCTTCAGGGGAGTTTACCGTGGCTTCTTTTTATAAAAAGCTTATCCAACCTCCTACTTTCCCCCTTAACCCAACCTCGATTCTATCACAGGTTTGGCAGTCCATTGCACCTCCAAAGGTATAAACCTTCAATTGGATTGCAGGGTTCAACAAGGCACTTACGGTGGACCACCTACAAAAGAAAGGAATCCCAATTCCCAATAGGTGCTCCATGTGCTTGAGTCAAGAGGAATCCACCAACCACCTTTTTCTACATTGTAACGTGGCCCATGATCTATGGGGACTGTTGTTGCAATTGTTTGGGGTCCGTTGGGTAATACCTCCAATAGTCAAAGACCTTCTCGCTTTGAACATGGCCTCGCACTGGCCGAAGGTCGGCAGAATCCTATGGAAAGCCAATGTGGGAGCAATAGTTTGGACCATCTGGAAAGAAAGAAATGCCAGAATTTTTCGGGGATAGGCTGGTGTAGCCCCCTCTCTATTCCACAAGGTTACATCCTTAGTAACCTTCTGGGCATCAAACCATCATTTTTTCTGTGGTATCCCAATAGACTCCTTCATACCTCAGTGGGAGCATATTCTCCTCCACAAACCAAAGAAAAAGAAAGTTATAAGGGCTTCGGAACCTCTCCCCAAAGGAGCAATCAAATTGAATTTTGATGGTTACTCCTTGGGAAACCTAGGACATGCAGGCGTGGGAGGGGTCTTTAGAGATCACCTTCACAATGTACTATTTACCTTCTCCAAATATCTCGGCATCCAAGATTCACAATACGCTGAATCAATGGCTCTCCTCAGAGGCATACAAAATTTTGACCGATCTTGGGGACAATTACTATTAGTGGAGGAAGACGCTAGAAACATTATCTCTTGGGCTTCTAGGACAGCTACTCCCCCTTGGTATCTTGGGTCTATTTATGATGAGATTCAACATCTTTTCAGGGATACGACCGTCTTATGGACGCATATCTCGCGGACGTCGAACGGATTCGCGGATCTGCTGGCCAAGGATGGAGCCAAGGCCCATGTTAAAGAATAGACCATACTACAGTTGGATTCGGGTCGGCTACAGAACATGCTCATCTTTCTTGGCTTGGGATTTTTTGTGATCTACTCTCCCTACTATCTTTGAACTTTTCCCAAATATTGTGTAAGGGGATAATTTTATAACCCCATTTTTCTCTCTACTTTCTTTTTACATTTCCTGTATACTGTGTAAGGAGATTATTTTATAACCCTATTTTGTATAGGGTCGGATGACCTATTCTTTTTAGCAGGAGTTCTGTGTTCTTAAGGTACTCCTGGATTTACCCTTACTATTTTGTATCTCTCTTTTATCAATACAAAAGTTAACAGTTAGAAAAAAAAAAACGCTATATTATGTCATCAGGTTAATTAGCCACCTTGGGGTTTCAATAGTATTTTAGAAAATGTATTTTTGATGTATTTAGGAATTTGAATAATATTCCTTGAGGAGCTATGTGAGCCTCATTAATGTGTTATTCCTCACATTTAGACCTTTGTGACTGGGGCTTGGAGAATTTTTGTGTAGCCAGGGGTGGGAGAAGTTAAGTGCTGGTTCCATATCACTTGTGTCCATCAATTAAGGTGTAAGATTATATAGCTTTCTGGGTTCATAGTGTGAGAAAATGGTGCCCTTATGAAAACAATATCTAAAGTTAATTGATGAGTTGTGGCCTTTAGGATTTTGTTATTCTGGTGAACAATGTTGCAGTTGGATGCTACCTTTAGAGGGGAGTCTGGTGGGCACATGATAGAGGTAGATAGGCTAATAATGTGGTTTCTTAATTGGTTTCCGTTGTATGTGCTATGTTTCTAAGCCATTCCTTGCTAGTAGGTTGTAAATGGGAATATGTCCTTTGCAGGTTCTATTTGTTCAAAGTTGTCACCAACAATCACCTTGAACTTGAGGAGGCTCTTGGTCAGTCATTATTCACTGTTGTTATGAACAGTGTTTGTCCCTATCATTGTACTACTAAACAATTTATTGAGGGAAGTTCAAGATACTTGAACTTGTTCATATTAAAGGGTCACGGGAAGGAGACAGCTTAGAATGGTGAGTCCTTTCACATCCCTTTTTTGTGGGCTGTCAATAGAAGTGATTTGGAGAGAGTTAGGAATGAGGTTATGTTTCATTTTTTCAAGATTAAACCTTATAGATGCCTTGCAAGATTAACATCATATACCTCAAGGGTATGTTTGGTGTTTAACATGATTACCACCATACAGGATAACACAACCCCCCCCAGAAAAAAAAAAGAAAAAGAAAGAAGCTTCATTACCTCCATAAGTGATCATGGGCCATGGGGTTGGACACTTCTTTGGGGGTGGTTTTTGAAGATCTCATAACTTTTGTCCGTCCTACTCACATTGAGTATCCATTCATTATTGAGGTCATCCCCATAATATGGTTGCTTATTGGTCTTATAAGTGTCTCTGTGATATTTGTTTTGTTTCATGACATCATTGACTCCTAGAGGTCGTTGCCATAACACGGTGGCTTATGTGTCTTCTAAGTGGCTCTGTGATGTTGTTTGTTTGGTTTCATGACATCATTGACGTTATCAATCTAGAAGAGTCCTGGAGTTCTGCCACATTCATATAGAAGCCAGTCTTGTGCTTATACAAATCTCCTTATTTACATTTGTTATGTACTCTTTTAACCCTTTCTTGAGTTGACTGTCCATCATTTGAGTATCTGAAGCTATCCATTTATGGATGTGCTACCAGATGTTCTCGTAACAGCCTAATGTCTATCCACTGGAACACACTTTATTGGTTTGACATGAGATACTGTATCTGTGTGGCTTAGGTCTCGAATTACTATCCTACCCTCATCTCCAGCTTTTCTGTGCTTTTCCTGTCATCTCTCTCTCTCTCTCTCTCTATATCTCTTGGTGTACTGTTTTACCTAACCTGGAGAAAAGGTTAAATGATACCATTCTTCAATAACAGAAATTGTGCATTTCGCAAGGTTAAGTTATATATATAATACAAGTACCTTACATCTTTTTGAAGAAAACTTTTCTTTTCACACTTCACATATCAGGTATATGCTGATGATCAAGCTTGTGAGGCATTTGAAGTTTCTCATTACATTCATGATCTCAAATTATCCCATTAGGCGGGCTAGGTGGGGATGTCTGCTAGTGCTGAGATTCAAATTAATTAATTTTCATTTATTTGGTTCCACCACAACTTTGTTGCAATGATTCATTGTTCGTTACTTTTCTAGATATTTCATGGTAAATAGGCAGTTTGATTCGTAATGTTTCCCTAGATTTACCTACCACATGTTAGATAATATGCATGGATACTATTGTTTGGATTTCTTGTGTTTTCAATGCATATGCTTCAATTTATATATGTGCATGCTCTCAACTGATTACTTTTTTGATGTTCACAGCCCTCCCCGTCTACTTATGATGAGGTTTTCCAATGCATGTTTGACTATATTGACAGGCTCTTTGTAATGGTGCGCCCCAGGAAGCTTTTATACATGGCTATTGGTGAGTATTACCTGGACTTATTCTCATTATTTACTTTGTGGGCCCAGTCTTCCGATCCCATATGTTTTTTCTCAAAACTTTTTCATATTATTTATAAGTGGGTTTTAGAGACACATATTTTGTTTCTACACATAACAGAGGCAGTCTTTTTTAATATCCTATACCAGTGGTTATGTATATGTATGCAATTCACATGCTTGCAGTATGTTTTTTAATTACTTATTTTTTAATTGCATAACTGCATAAATTTGGATATTATGTGATTCTTTCTAAGGTGTGACCCTGTCAAACCTGTGTTTGCATGTTACTGCATGCATTTGTGCTCGTTACAGTGTGCTTAAGTCGTTCCATTTGAATTTG
>NW_006499582.1:0-11009 GCF_000471905.2 Amborella trichopoda | reverse complement strand
AGGTTTGCCTCAATTGGTAGGGACAAATCTTGGACGTCGATATGAGGAGATTTGTGGGGTGAGTGATTTTAGTCATCCATCTCTTTTATCCACCATCACGATTCAAAAAGATGTGCTAGAGTTTTATCCTCTATTTCTTATATCTATTCCATTAAAATCTTTAAATAAAGAAAATATATGTCTTACTTTCTACCTTATTTCTTGGATCGAGCAATCTTGATTCAAAAATTTACTAAATATTTCAAATATTCAACCTTATCATGTAAGTTGACTATACCCAAAAGATAAGCCAATAAACAAGGAGATAACTATCACCAAATCTTGGAGAACAAGTTAGTCCCTATGGGTGGGGCGTGCCAACATTTGGTGGCCACACATGGCCCCCACCCATTCCCACATGTTCTAAATGGGGTCCCCATATTTATGGAGCGTCCCCATATAATTTTAAAAAATATTTCATTTTGTATTTAGAATTTTATATTTTATTTAAAACAATGAAAAATTAATTTATCTTAATTTATAAATTCAAATAGCAAAACAAAATATCAGAAGAGTCACAAAAATTCAAATAAATATTCTAAAAATCATATGACATAAAATAAATTAAAATTAATTAATTTTGATGGGAATTAGATCTGTTATATCTAGGAACTGATTAATATATGGGAGAACTCCACCTTCAACTACAGACCACGATCCACCTAGATTTCTCAAACTGACTGAACAATTCCCATGACGCACAATCTACTGTTGGGGCTCATGATTAGACCACCAAAGTCAGCCAATAGACTAGGGGAAACAATTGCAGTTTATGGATTTCAGGTTCTCCCCTAAAAATAAAAAAATCATTGTCCTATAGACCATGATGCAACCATGGCTCTATGGTGCATAGGGGTAATCTCTTGTAGGAGGAGGAGTCGCCCGTCAGTCGCCGTCTCCCTACAGGCTGCTTGGAAGTGGGCAGTATGCTGGTGAGGGGACGTAGTACCATTGAACAGGGGGAGTTTCCCTTTTTGGTAGTTTGGGGGAAACGGCACCTGGTCAATGTACGAAGGGTACGGCTTCTGGTAGAGCGTAGCTTCCTGCATGCCTAGGACCATGTTCTTGAGACTGTGGGCCACCATGGCATCTATGTCGGTTTGGGAGACCCCACGAGAGGTAGAGCTGTCTTGGGAGACCGGTGGGGGAGTTAGCTTGGGAACTGTGTCCTCGCCGAACAGGGGGTGGGTCTCGTGGTGAGAGGAAGGGGACCTGGAGGCTTCTAGACGTTCCATCTTTTCAAGGAGGGACTGCATCATTACCTCAATCGGTTCATTAGCTCCTCCTAAGCGTCGTCCGATACATTGATCACCATGACACTGACTGCTTCCTCTGGAAGGTCAGATCCAGGTGGCGCAGTGGACTGTCGAGGTTGGCGCGTCGTGCATGGCAAGTCAATCTGTAGGGGTTCAGCTTGCCCCAACTGGACTCGAGCCTTGTATGCCGAGCTCTTGAGGACCGGTTCTTGGTATTGGGTCCGTGACTTCTGGGTAATGTTGAACGAGCAATATTCTTGGACCTGCTCAAGTTCTGGAGTTTGGAGAGGGAAAAAGGGATTACAAAGTAGGAAGTCCTCAAGGGTGGTGATCCCAACTGCCTTAGAAGCTTCTTTGGTGAGGATCTGCAGACCCCTCTTTTGCTTAATCTTGAGGAAGATGTGGACTTTGATCCAAAACCGAGCCTGAGACATGGACTGCCTCGCTTTCTTTGAAATTGTCAGGGTGGTGTCTATGAGCTGGAGCAGAGAGTGAGGTCCAAAGATAGAAGGTAACCTGGGTTTCCACCTTAGAGGCCGGAGGACTCTGTTTGACATCAGGTCATTGCCCCGAATTCCATTGTGGGGCCCGGGTGCACGGCTGACCTGCGGCTAGCTCAAGATGGTTCTCTTAGGGAAAACCTTTGAGTACCAGGGCTCGAGGTGCTGGCCTGACATTAGAAGAGCGACAGAGGAAGGAGCTGGTCCATGGCTCTACCTGAGTTGGGATCAGGGAGGAACCTGCAAGATTGGTGTGTGTACACCTTTAGGGTTAGACTTAGGAGTCAGTCAGGGCTCGGTCAATGAGTTTCAACCTGAGGAGGCCGAGACCCACGAGCTTGTGTCTGTGAGGGACAAGGCGGGAACTTATCTCTCACAGGGTGAAGATATGTGTGCTGGGAGGGAGGACGGAGCGGTCGACCCTCATGTGCTCGAGGTGGCATAGAGCTAGCGTTGCCCCAAGCTTTGGGATGCAAGTGTATGACACGTGTAGGGTTCGGCCCGAGAAGGCCTAGCCTGGGATGCGAGCTCGCAACGTGAAGGTTGCCCCGAGGTGTGCCTCAAGTGAACGGACCACAAGCCCTTGGGTGTGTGCCAGGGGTGGAGGCCACAGGGTCTTTGCCTTGGTGTGTCGAGCCTCTAGGTATATAAGTTCGGAGTGGTGAGAGAGCTTGGGGGGTTGCCTTACGTCGTACTTCAGAAGTGATGGCAACTTGCTTGCGTTTTGTAAAAGGGGTTGGGGCAGCCTTTTAGCGTACCTCTGCAATATGACCGGTCAAGGCCTTGCCGGTGCATGCTGTGTGCAGTGGCAGATGTGCCACCGATGCAAGGGTCCTTAGTGGAGGGTCCACCAGGGCAAGGAAGCAGGGAGTTAGGGACCTTTAAGTCCCCTCTCACACCAACCCAGGAAAGAACCTGAGCGTCGGATCGTGAGCCCCAACTAAGAAGGAGAGTAGGGAAGGAAGCTTGAGCAGTTCGCTTCCCTGTGACATTCACGAGTGCAGGGACAAGGAAGTCCCCGACTCCAATGAAAGGGTTTAACAACCCAGATGCTATAGAAATTAATGCGGAAAGTAAAAGAGGATACTAGTCAAACAAAAGCGAATCGACTAAGGGGTAGTAAGTCCCCAGTGGAGTCGCCAAGCTGGTTAGGTGCCTCGATCTGGCCTTCTGGATCTAAATAATCTGGCAGCACGTATCTCGGGTTTCTAGTGAACTCGGGATTTGAGATCGCTCTCTCGGAACTTTGCTCAAGAGCAAGGGCAGGTATTCCAACCGATGAGAGAGGAATTTAAGGTGGGTTCGGGACTTACTCAGGCTGGCTTGCGTGGGCATCCTCTGAGACCACAAAGAAAGCCCCCCAACTGCTTTAGCTGGTTCGGAATCGTCTCCCTTGACCTGCAATCCTCGTGTTTTCTACACAACACTTCTATAGTTAATTTGCAAGACAAGTGGGTCAAAGAGACCCACCCATGTTTGTGGGCATTGTACATTCATATGAGAAAGTGATGAAGTAAAAGGCTCAATTAAAGATAGAAAAGAGAATAGAACTTGATGAAGGGGTGAGACTAGCACGACGAGTGGAAAATTGCCGACTCGGAGTGGTAGCAAGATGGGCATGGTTCTCAGGACCAGGACGGCAATACTACTCGAAACCATGGCCGATTTAGCAGTGCTAGACTAAGTCTAACCTCAATCAAGTGAGAAGAGAAATGAGTGAAGAGAAGAAAAAGGGGATAAAGAGAAAGAGAGTGAGACGGCAGAGGGGAGAAGAATTCAGACGGCAATGGGCATCGACGTTGGCATCATGAGAAGACACCGCGTCCCTTGCGGACAGCGATGGCTTCTGGTGAGGCTTACGACGATAGCTTCCCATGAACCACACGGCGCTAGACGTGGAACACGAGAGAAGCCCACCGACGATAATAAGCATCGCCTTTGGTAACACAAGGAGGCAACACATCCCCTGCGAACGGCAATAGCTCCTGACGTGGCACATAACGATAGCTTCTCATGAGTCGCACGGCAATTACCTCTCATGAAACATGCGGCGCTAGGTGCAGAGAGGCGCGGAAGGAGCCTGCACACGGTGATGGGTATTGTCGCGACCTTTTGCGGATGGCGATGGACATCGCCGCCTGTAATAGTCACGCTACAGGGTGAAGCCCTCGCGGATGGCAATAGGCGTTGCTACCCGCGTTCCTCACTGAGACATCGAGGATACGTCTGCGGACGGCGATGAGCAGTGACGTCTGCAGGCCTCGTTATGGGGTAGAACAGAAGGAGAGCGGAGCTCGCGCATGGCATTGCCATCGTCATGCGCGACCTGTGAGGCCACCAGAGAGGCATGCACGACACCGCCACTGCCATGCATGGCCGCTGAGAGGAGCTCAGACGGAAAAGATGAAGAAGAATGAGAAGAAGAGAGAGAAAAAAAAAGAAAAAAGAGAGAAGATTTACCTTGAGCCTAAGGTTACTGGTCCAAAAGTTTCTATCACCTTACTCTATCTCCAAATGTGACTCAACAATGAGAAGAAGGAGAAAATTTATTCAGTAAAAACTCTCTTTTGTGTGTTTTGTGTGTGTATTCTCTCCTTTTTGCGTAGAATGATGGTACGTGGTATATATCAAATTCGCCCCAAACATGGGTGGATGATCAAAAGTAACCCTAATTACTGGAAATTAAGATTAAATTGAATTAAAAGATATTCGAAAATAAGGTAAAAAATGACATATTTGCCCCTTCCTAACAATATGTGGAATTCCAAATCAGTCCTCGTGTTGCCCTAGAACGTGCATGATTTTTCATGGATGATTCGGGGTCATTCTGATGCCTGGTTGATCGAAAGATGATTATTTTCTTGTAGGGCTCGACATGGCAATCGAGTTGATACCAACTTCGAGTCATGGATCGTGTTTTTAGTGCACGATCATGTGACTTGAAATTTGAATAGATCTTGAAACTTCAGATCGATAGTGTGCTTATTCCTTGATGTTTTTCTGTGGTTTCTTCGCTGGATCACACTAAGTATGCCGTTACGATCGTAGTGCACCAAATGCATCTTGATTTTGGCCGAAAATTGAAATTTCGGCAACGAAATTTGCAGTCGCTTCGTCAGCTTCATGTGCAGAATTTGATCGTTCATCTTGTACAAGGTTCAGGTCAAAGATAACCCGATACCTAACGCACGCGATGGAATTGGTCTCGCGTTGATTGGGCTTGCGAGCGGCGTGATTTGGTCGCTTGAGCGAGGCACGACGCTGCTGAGTTTCCTGCACTTTCTTCATGGATCAGCAACTTCTCTCTAGCTTTTCTTCGCGCTCGGGTGTCATCACGGGGCGTGCCACATATCGAATCGCTCGTCTTGATGAGACGAACATGCTCACCAAATTTGAGCGTAATTCGCTTAAGGATGGGCGAGATATAAGCGTCGAAATTCATTGTTCGTGACTATCCCTTTAATGGCATGGAGTTGTAGGGTGGCCGCACGGGAATAGTGTGCAGCTCCTCCTATTTCACTCTTTTGCCGATAACATCTTCTTGGACTGTCCGTTCAAGCTAAAATTTGTCCCCTAGAGCTTTTTAACTATGTCGAATCTAATGGCGGTGGTCCCATAGCAATTTGAGACACTAAAAATATAGCTCTAGTTATAGGGTCCATTTCAGGGTTCTACAAGTCGATTCTACCGAAACTGTTTCTCAGTCTGCACTACCTTAGATATGTCAAAATGTGACGAAACTTGACAAAAGACTTTTGATAGACCTCATAAATATCTTGGCCAGTTTTGGGGCTATTCTGGGACTGTCGAAATTTCCATTGTTTGCTAGGCTTTTATTTAGTGAGGACCCCATGATAATGATAAATATCTTCCAACAATCATGTCCCTTCATCTGATGATACTAGCACCACAAATTCTTACACTCCTCCTTCAGGTACTTTGGCTTCTTAGGCTAGAAATGTCGAGTCATTTCCTATTGCACAAGCATATCGAAGACTATGAGAAACATGTCAGGGGGCACTTCATCCATAGGGACACTGCGAGGTTGTTCCTTTTGAGTTGTGATCATGTGCGAAGCCTCCATTGTTTCACCTGCCTTCTTGGACTCATCTAATTGAACTCTCCCTTCTTCCTTTTCACTGTGGGAAGTAGAGGGTGTCTTGGTGGCATTTTTAGGGGTTACTGAAGTCGGTGGTTCATGAGTTATGACTGGTATATTCACAATAATTTGTCCTTCAGCTATGGACTCTTGTATAAATATCCTGAAACTCAAACATTGAGATATATCATGGCTCCACACCTAGTGGAATGGGCACCAAAGATTTTCAGTTCCTTGAATCAAATGCCTGGGTTGTCTTGATGAGAGTAGAATAATCCTTGTAATTCCATCATTGCAAAAAGGTCTGGAAGAAAGTTAGATGGTACTTCTTTTGGTTGCAAGGTCTGAACTTGTTCTTCTTCAATGGTGACTACATGCGAAGCTTCTGCAGTCTCGAAAGCTTTTCTGAGACTGTCTAAATGAATTTTTCCTTTCTGAGTCAGGGCTTCGATGTGATCTTGAAGATGGAAGTAGTCCTGCACAGGATGACTCGGCATCATAGGCACAACAATTCATGTTATTGGTGAGTCCCACCTGGTCTGGTCTCTTCGGCTCAAGAAGAACTACCATACCTTGTTCCAACAACATTTTCAACATGAAAGGTACCCAAGCTATGTTAAGTTCTACTGCTTATTCAACCTTTTCTCAAAGTAATTAGGTTGGTACAGGTTTAATGGTGGAGGCACGAGGTTGTTGTTCTCGTTGTTGGGGTTCCCCTTGACCCCTGAATTGTGTTATTCCCCACGAAGCATCCAATGTTTTAAGAGGTGCATTGGAAGTAGGAGGTTTGGGAATAATGGGTGTGGCAGTAACCGCTGCACTGACTGTATCTCTTTGTTGACCAGTGCGAGGGTCAAACCTGTTTTATTAAAGGTCCGACCTTGACGTCCCCCCGAGGTCTGAGCTTGAGTTCCACCATAGTGCTTAAGTAAGCTTTCAATTTTTACTGCCTTTGAAATCATTTCTAAAACAATGGTAGGGTTAGAAGCTTCGACATGAAGGGAGATTTCCGTCTTCATGTTCCTAATGCATGTTTGCACAGCATCAATCTCGGGCATGGGGTTACTCTGGTACACCGCGAGATCCCTCCATCTTTGGATGTATTTGTTTGCTAGTTCGTTCACCCTTTAAGTCATAGTAAGAACTTCTATAGCTTGAACTTCTCACTCAACTTCGTAAAAGTGCTTGTAGAACAGTTGTTCCCTCTCTTCCCAAGAGTGAACATAATTCGAAAAAAAACGAGCATACCATTTGAAGGTAGGACCAACTAGTGTTTCCACAAACTGTCGAAGAAGCAGTCTGGGATCAAAAGCTGACTCTTGACATGCTGACACAAAGTGTGCCAGATGTTGTTGGGGTGAGCCGGTGCTGTCAAAGATAGGCAACCTTCCTTTTTGATAACCCGGGGGCAAAGGGACTTGATCAATGAAGGGTGTGTAAGGCTTCCTATAATGAGCATTTTCATGGACCTTTTGAAACTTGTAAGCCTTGAATGCTTTGATTGATCATGTTCTGAATGTCTTCCTGGGTAACTGTTGTGGAAATAGCTTGAGAAGTTATATTGGGTTAACCATCAGGAAAGACTGGGGGAATTGGAGGTCGTGAAGTTTGAGCAATAGGAGGAGATGGAGCTCTTCGCTCTTCTTCTTCAAACTAAGGTTCAAGAGGAGAATTTTCTCCCTGATGTGAAGATACACCAAGTGGCTGAGCATTTTCTAGCTCTTTGAGCCTATAGAAGATATGGTCCAGTGTTTCGTTAAAGCGTGCCTTCGATTTTTTGGATCATCACCATCTTGACTGACTACCATTATGTCAACTCGTTCTTTAGAGTTGAGTGACTCAAGGGTAGAAGTAGTCCTGGCTTGCTTCGATCTAGCAATCAAGGAAACATGGGTTCAGACTGCCTCGACTGGATCTGAGATTGCCTTGAAGATCGGATGAATACTGGCTCTTGATGGCCTTAGGGTTGTAGTTTAAGAAGATATGGCGCAAGATGACCCTGGGGTCATGGCTCGATCCGAATAGGCTCATGAATGCCTTGGGGCCATATTTCTTTCTGTTGTAGCTCAAGACGGCCTTAGGGCCGTAATTCAGTTTGATCGGGTTCCTTTTCTCGAACCTCAACAACTAAGCAATGAACAGTGATGCTCATTTCAGGTTCCACTGCAGTTCGCAATGGGTAAAACATATTTTTCTTCAATAAGTCTTCTGGGGTTGAAGACTCTGACTTCTTTCTTATGAGCGGCACTTTCATTCCTTTCTGCTGCTTGATCCTTATACTCCAGTAAATGCACTCCTGGAACTGGAATTGGGTGTGGCATCCTGCTTGATTGGCCTATCTCAAGGAGACTAGAGCGAAGTCAATCAATTCAGGTAAAGCATGGTGCCCCAGAAGTAAGGAGCTCGGGATCGCGCTTGGGAGTTTTGTTTTGTTTGAAGAAGGGAGGGACTGCTCCATTAGTTTTGGGGGCGTAATTTTGCCCCGAGTCCAGCCTCGAGGGCCAGCTCATGCATGTTAAGTATAAGGATTTGACAAGAGCATACTCAAAGGGAACTTCTTTGAGTACCATGTCATCATGGGTTTTGGGGTAGAAGGAAGCGTGTACCGTTGGCCTTTCCCCTTGATTTCAGAAACAGCATTGGACCTGCAGGTGTGTACACAATCCATAGAAGAGTTGGGGGTGGCTTGGGAGCCAACCCTTAGTGAAGTGAAAGGTCTGCCATTTGGAATTCCGACCTTTGCAGTTGTAGTAGTCTTAGGACCACTTTGGGTCATAGGCATGCGCATATTTGTTTGTGACCTTTGACTGAGTCACTGGTCGTGTGCTCTTTGGATTACAACATTTGAGTTGCCACAAGCTGAGTGAGTATAATGCAATGCATGAATAGCTTGAGATCCACTTTTAGTGGGTCCGAGTCCCAAGGGACTCGAAGCAGGTGAAGTGGTCGAGGGTAGATTTTGCTTGCCCCGATTCATCACGGCGATGATTGAGCCATTCATGATGACGGGAGTGATAGTGTGTTTGATGGCTTCGGAGCCATTCAAGTTAGATGGTCTAGCATTGGAACCATCAGCATGAAGTGTGTGGGGCATTATATCAGTATGAGTAAGTAATACCCCCGTGGAATGGAGATGGGGTAACCTAGTGGTTACCCATTGAAGTGGTAGTCTTAGAAGAACCAACCATATGAGGAGAGGGAGTGGTTTTAGAACCACTCTTGAGCTTATAACTAGTGGAGATTCCACCAGTAACAGTGTGAGCATGAAGAGCTGCAGTTTTAGAACCGCTCATGCAATCGACACCAATGGACTTGCCATTGATGCTGGTAGAGAGGGAGCAAGGGGGTTTGAGTAACCTTTCTCAAGTTGTCATGGGCTTGAACCTAGGTGTCAAGGTCTGAAAGACCACTAAAGAGATAATTAGGAGTAGTGGATTGAAGAACCTTACTTCCCATAGGTACATTAATGAATATGAGGATAATGAAATCCCCAATTTGGATGAGAGAGGACTAATTGGACTCCATAGTAGTTTTTAGGTGAAAGCGAGGTGGAATGTTGGTTTGACAGTGGATCGAACCAACTATAGCGTGGCATATCCCAAGTGGAGTCATCAATTGGTCGAGCTTGGATTTACCTCGCTTAGGCTCCCTCGGGGACGCGGGCTCTATGAACCCCCGCTCAAACAACTGCTTGACCTCTTGAGCGCGTGTGCGCCTCGCATGACATGTGAGGATAGGTATTTCCAATGATGAGAGGATTTTAAAGCGATGAAGAGGTGGACTCAAACACCTGCCTCACCGTGGTTGAGTTCGTGGGATACGCTTGGGTTATTGCCCTCTTAGATCAATAAAAGAAAGCCCTCCGGCTGTCCATTAGTGCGGTTTGAATTCGGCCCCCTCTCTAAACTCGACACTTCACCTGGACTCTCATAGGAAAACTGCTAATGAAACCTACTTAAAGTAAACTCCTCTTTGATGTGCTATATAGGTTAATGATTCTAGTTTTGGGGGTAGAGTGGTAAGAGAAATAGGTAAGAGAGAGAAGAAAGGACAGAATAAGAATGAGTTGATGAGATCTTGGTTTAGAGGTATTACTGGAGACAAGGAAAAAGCACCAGGCTGGAAGCCTTTGTACCCAGAGGATTTGGAAAGTGGAGTTACAGGGCTGAGCCTATAACTACGTCACTAACCCAAAGAGCCCCCTGATCAAGGGAGAGAGAGAGAGAGAGAGAGAGAGAGCAAAAGAGATGAAAGCCCTTACAACCCAAACACTGTATGACTCGGTGGTTAGAATAGTGAAAGGGTTAGAACTCAAAGAAAAATTGACTCGGGATGGCCCCAACCCTAGTGATCCAGTGTAAGAGAATCAGTGTCTCTTATAACGCAACTACACTGTACGAGCTGATGGTTAGAGTAGGTTTCCAAGAGTTAGAACATTAGGGCACTATCTTAGGAAGACCCCCAATCGAGCGTTCAAGGGTAAAAAAAGTAATGAATAAGAGAGAGAATGAAGAAACAATGAAACAAAAATAAAATGAAATGAGTGAGAAGTCAAGATATGATTTAGAGAGAGAGAGAAATAGAGGGAAGTGTTTAAATTGAGGGAAAATTAGATGAAAGGGGTTAAGAGAGGATGGATCCGCCTATGGTGTGGGTTCGACTCTCTTGGGTTATTAGTTAGGGTAATAAAGGGTAAGAAGAGATGGGAGAGGGATGGACCCGCCTATGGTGCAGGTCCGGGCATCTTATGGGGTAGATTGGGGTAGGAAAGGGTAAGAGTGTGGAGTGAGAGAGATGGGCCCGCCTAACGTATGAGTCCGGACTTCTAAGGGGATGAGAGAGTTCTAGGAGATAAGAGAGACCCGCCTATGGTGTGGATCTAAGCTTCGGATGGAAGAGGAAAGAGTAGGCAAGAGAAGAGGAGAGAGAGAATGGCGGAGCCACCTATGGTGCGGGTCCAGGCTCTAAATGAGAGAGTAAGAGAGAGAAAGGGGTGGACCTGTCTAAGGTGCAGGCCCATGACCCGAGTGAGAGACATAAATAGAGTAAAGAAAGAGAGAGAGAGAGAGAGGGGAGAAGCCGGGCCCACCTTAGATGTGGGTCTGGGGCTTGGAC
>NW_006499583.1:917404-936284 GCF_000471905.2 Amborella trichopoda | reverse complement strand
AGCCCACAGACTGATAGCTACAGTGTCACCCAATGGCCCAAATTGAATTTGGGCCGATCTGACGGTTATGAACTCATTTTGTATTTGAGTTTTCATTTTTTTTCGACAAATCCAAATCACTTGAAATTTGGAGCGTTTATTCTTCAATGTATATATATGTATATGTATATATATGTATATATATGTATATGTATATATATATATATGTCTATATATATATGGGAAAAGATCCCGTCAGCCCACAGACTGATAGCTACAGTGTCACCCAATGGCCCAAATTGAATTTGGGCCGATCTGACGGTTATGAACTCATTTTGTATTTGAGTTTTCATTTTTTTTCGACAAATCCAAATCACTTGAAATTTGGAGCATTTATTCTTCTAAAGTAGAACAATATAATAAAAATATAAAAAACTATTCACAAAATATAAATTGACCAAAATATCCCCAAAGCATTTCGGTGGCATTTTGGTCAATTTATATTTTATGAATGTTTTTTTAATATTTTTATTTGGTGCACCTTGATAAGAAGAATTAAAGTCTAAAATTTCAAGTGATTTGGATTTGTAAAAAAATTTAAAATTCAGTTACGTAATGAGATTGTAACCGTCTGATCAGCCTAGATTGAATCCGGGCCATTGCCTGACACTGTAGTACTCAGCCCGTGGGCTGACAGAATCCAGTCCATATAAATATATATACCATCAACAACCAAGATCGAATTTTCTATATTTCTAGCTATATTGCAAGGTTTACATAATCAATAGTAATTACACAAGTAGTCTAATGAGTCCAAAAAAAACTAACACAGCTATTAGAACAAACAAAGAGAAAGGAGATATATCTAGTACGATCCAAGTTGTATATGTAATTTCTCTAATCTTTACACTAAAGATAAACTTTATTTCCATTCTAAGGAAAAAGATAAGCATATAACTTATAATAACTGTAGTACATGAAAACAGACACTTACATAGTACAAATACAGAAGCTGGTGAAGAGCTTCCACTCTTCAAGACAGTAAGTAGGCATACTACTAAGATTATAGTCACACATTTACTCAACTTTTCGAGTGGTTTATGATACACCACCAGATATACAGTAATTAATAAATACAAGAATTAGAGACAGAGAAGTTTTAAAAATCAGAAAAGAAGAGCTTCAGATTACTGAGAATTAAAGATGATGGAGGAAAAAACCTGTAAAAGGTGTACAACAAGAATAAGCTATCGAGATGTTTCGAGATTTACTCGGACTTCAAGAGGAGTACCCAAAAACTGAGAAGAGAAGTATGCAGACTCTTTCAAGCAGAGGTTTTTTGTTAAAAAGAAAAGAAATGGAAGAGAGGGAGACCAAAGAGAAATAACCGAGGGAAGGAAGAGAGCAGAGAGCGAACTCCGTCTTGCGGTGTTCAGCTTATGCCAGGCTCTTGGTATTTATAAGCCTCGGACCCCAAACGATTACAAATCATCCTTCATTAGTCGATGTTGCTTCAAAGCTTGCAACAGTGCAATGAATAGTGACTTAAAGCGGTTGTTGGTAGCATCATTGCACAGTGAAAAGTTATGAAAGGTATCATGAAAGGACTGAAAAGTTGTCGGCATAGTGGACAGGTGGCCTTAGTGGAGAATCATGAATAGTAGACTGTTGATATATTGGATAGGTGGCCTTAGTGGAATCTTTTGGTGGCGGACAACATTCGTCGTCTTATGTTGGTGCAGCAGGACAGGTGGTAGATTATGTTGGTGCGGTGGGATAGGTGGCAGATTATGTCGGTGCAGTGGGTATTTGACATGGTCGGGCCGATTATTGACTATTGGGCCTTTCGTCGGGCTTCTATTGGGAGAAGTCTATTTCTGACTGTATTATTCCACAGCCTTCGTTTTCTACTGCATAATCTTCATCATTTTGTGATGAGGAAGACATTGAATCGCCTTCTTCCTCAAATATCTGCAGTAATTGTTTCTTTAATTCTTCCTTGGTTGCTTTGGAGTTCTGTTTCCTCATTTTATTGATATATTCAGAAAAGCTATTTGGGTTTTCTTGTGGCATTTGGCCAGGGACTTTTCTTAGCTTAATATTGTCTGGATCAAGGGACTTGTTTTCATATACGTCCTACCATTTGATATATATTTTCTTTCCCAGTTTTGGGATATATTCCCAATTGTTTGTAAGATTATCAGATATTGCAAAATTTCACTTCATTATCCAGGGAATTTGATACAAAGCCATGAAATATAAATGGTGATCTATTTGGGGGTCATTATTATTGTATGTAGCAAACTTATATTGGGATTTTTGTATTTTGTCAGAGAGAACCTGTATTGCAGATCCCCATATCAGGAATCAATCACGGAACCAGTATGGGAGTGGTTCAACCACTGACATCTTCATTTTAATGAACCAAGTATGCGAGTTATTATTATTTTGGAGGGCAAACACTTTATGTCAAGCATCCCCATATTAAGAATATTTGAAATATTTATTAATAAACTCCGGAGCCTGTAATTTTCTGCTTCTCATTGGGTTAGATCCCCATTCTTTATATGTTATTATTTTTCTTATTTGAAGCTTCTAATAGGCCACGATATTTGTATTCATTTGGTAGAAGTGTACCAAAGTGATTGAGCCTGTTTCAAGCAAAATTGCTTCATACCATTCCCTTGTCTTATTGCCATTAGAGGGACTTAGATTATTTATCAGATAATGATTGGCAATTATTGTTGGGTCTAAAGCTCAGTGCTCGTCTTTTATAATTGTGTCAATAAGAAAAGTGGTTTCTGTAAACAATGCTGAACGAGGGGCTTTTATTGGACTAGGAGAAAGGATAAGTTCTTGGGCTTGTCTTTTTATTATTTGGCTTGGGATTCCTGGATAGGTTATCATAGGTTTATCTGGAGATGGTAAAAGTGGTGGGTAACTTATTATAGGTGATCCAGAAGAGGATGATGGAACAATTTCCATCTTATTTTTCCTTTTATTTTGACTATTAATATTCATTATTGGCCGTCTTCTCTATCTCTGTCTCCCCTGCAAAAATTCACGAGTTAAGAAATCAGGAAGGAAGTTAGTATTGCCTTTAAGATGTTCGATATCGAAATCGAAAGAGGAGAGAATTGCTTGCCACCAGGCAAAGATTTGTTTTGAAACCAAATTTTTAATATCTTTGAGAACGTCTTTAGCTGCTTTACAATCAGTACGAATTAAAAATTTCTGATTAAGAATATCGCTTTGGAATTTGGTTACACAATGAACTATCGCTAATATTTCTTTCTTAATCGTAGAATAATTTTGCTGATTATTGTTCCAGGATTTTGAAGTAAAACGGACAAGTTGGTCCTTATTATTTATTCGTTGTTTTAAAATTCCTCCCAATCCAATCTCGGAGGCATCACATTCAATTATTTTAAAAGCCTTGGGATCCGACAGTGTAAGACAAGGCAATTCTTTGGCTTTATGTTTTATTGTTTGGACTGCCATAGTATGCTCATTAGTCCACTTGGGTGGATTCTTTTTCAATCTTGCGAATAAAGGTTTAGCATCAATGGCTAGGTTTTCATAAAAGTCAGCAATATAATTTAAACGACCCAAAAATCGTTGAAGTTCATTTTTATTGAGAATAATATCAGGGAACTTGTCAGCAAAGGCTATTGCCCTATCAATAGGGGTAATACTCCCTTGGAAGATATTGTGGCCCTAAAATCTTATTTTAGTTTGGCAGAGACTGACCTTTTTTTCTGATACAACCAAGCTTGAGGCTTTAATCGCATTTATAAATATATTTATATGTTTAAAATGTTGATCAATATTTTCTGAAAATATTAAAACGTCATCTATATAAACAATCATGAATTTCATATAGGGGTTAAAAATATCATTCATTATTTTTTGAAATTCAGAAGGAGCGTTTTTTAGCCCAAAAGGCATTACGTTCCACTCGTATTGTCCAAAGGGTACATTGAAAGCAGTTTTATATTTATCTTATTCAATTATTTGTATTTGCCAATAACCAGATTTTAAATCAAAATTTGAGAATATACATGCATGGATCAGTCTATCAAGTAAATCCTGTTTGTTAGGTATAGGATACCTGATCCATTTGAGTACCTGGTTTAGAGGCTTGTAATTTATTACCAGTCTCGATGCTCCTCTTTCCTTTTTTGTAGCTTTTCTACATAAAAGGCTGAACATCTCCAAGGGGAAGAACTTTTCCTAATTAAATTTTTCTGGAACAATTCATCAATTTCTTTCTTACATATTTCAAGGCGTCTTGTATTCATTTGGATTGATCTAGCTTTAGTTGGTATTTTTCTTTCATTAAATCTTTCTTCATAAGGTAAACTTACCATATGTTTTTTCTTATTCCAAAAAGCATTTGGCAAATCATGGCAACTTTCTTCTTCTATCTTTCTTTTAATATTGCCGATTTTCTTTTTATTTTCTCGTAATAGAAGATTTTCATCTATCAATTTGTATTTTATTTCTTCTTTTAAGGAGCATAAAAACCTTTCTTTATTTTCCATAGTCTTTTTAACATTATTGATTTCTTGAAACTTAGGTTTATCTATAAAATCAAATTTTACCTTATGACCATCTAGATTTGATTCACTTCCTGTACTATCTACTTTCAAGGGATATAATAAATTTAAGAAAGAAGTTCCAAGAATAACAGCTTGGCTTAACCCCTTAACCAATATAAAGGGCATGTCAAAGCAATTTTCGTTATTGCACAGAGCAGCATTAGATAATTTATATTTTATCATTAGTTTACGCCCATATGCTGTATTGAGTATTTGGGTAGTCTTGTCAAAATATTTAGTTGGTACTCATCCCTCATTTATACAATTAAGGTCTACGCCAGAATCTATTAAGGCAAGGGATTGGAAACTATATTCTCTGTTTACTATTATTCTTATTAAGGTAAACCATTTTTGAATAATTAATCTACCCAATAAATTTAGATAGTTGTTTTCTTGTAAATCTTCATTGGTTGGGACAGAAGATTCTGGTATGTCTAAATCAAGAGATACAACTGGTGGTATTATTCTTTTATGGGTATTAAGAAGGCTATCGAATTCTAATTCATCATTAGTTCTTTCATTTGAAATGTCAGCAGTCATTTCTAAAATCCTTATTCTATTTTTAAGATGCTGGACCTCAGTTTTTACCTCATTTATTTCTTGTCTTAAATCAGAAATAGAAGGTTCCTTTTGTATAATATCTCTCTTATTGATTCTTTTAAGTATTTCTGCAAAACTATATTCTTCTTGTGTTTTAACAAGAGGGGCAGGTTTATTTTTTATTTTAGCTATATTCAAATATTGTGTTAAGGCTTCCCTTTTAGCCTCTGGGTCAGATATTTTATCTATTAAATCTATAATTAGATTTTCTTAATTTGTAAGAGTATTAAGCATTTTACAAAGACAATCTGCTATATCTTCTTCAGAGTCCGAGCTACTTAAGATTAGATTTTCATCCTCAATTCTTCCTACAAGAGACTCTGTTTCTGAATTCGAGGTATCCGTATCTGATTCATCATCTATTTGAAGTATATCATATATCTGGGTCTTGATTACTCCTTCTAGCTGTAAAGCATTGATTTTCTTTTTAACCTTACAATTATTTTATAATGTCCTACCTTCCCACAATTATAACATACTGGAAGCTTTCTTTTTCCTTTCTTGAATTTGGCTTTCCAGGCAAATTTCTTAGTGAACTTATCTCTAATATCTTTCTTTTGTCCAAAATTATACTTTTTATTTCTATGGGTACAATATTATAACCAAATTGTTTGCAAAAATCACCTAACTCCTTTTTCCCTGTCATTCTCTGTTTATCCAACTGTCTTTTTAATTTTAGATCAGTGCATAGGGCAAGACCTTCTGCACAAATTTCTGCAGACAATTACCCTAGACTGTAAAGGGAGTAAGGGATTATTCCTTGATTCTTATTTTTCAGTCTGGTTTTCACCTTTTCAGCAAACAAATAGGGTAGACTTGCTATACATTTTTCCTTCCAATGGTCCACACTACTAGCCTCTCGGGTTAGAAGACGTGAAAAGAATACATCCTTATACCACTTATAATGAGATAATGTGGGACACCTGAGATTTGATAATAAGTCTTCTGACCTAGCATCAAACAAAGAAGTGCTTCCTACAAAATGAATAGTTATTGTATATATGAGTGTATTGACAGCATCACTTTCACTATGTGGGATATTTTGATTGAATTCATTCTTTACAGTCCACTGTCTTGTAGCATTTAATATTTGATTTTTAGTGGTTTCACTCATATAAAAGTCCCACTGACCTCTCAGCCATCCAGTAAAACCACAGACATTAGCCTTAGCTACTTCCTGGTCATGGTTTCCTGCTACTTTACAGGCAGTGGCATACATAGTGATATGCTTCATGGTATCGAGTTTCTGATGGTCAAACATACCATCAATATTCTAATTAACGATTGTTCTTCTTGAGTAGGATACAGTGTGGGAAACCAAATCTTCTTCAAATTGTATATCTACTGGGCTTGGCCTAGTATGGTACATTCTTGATTGAGCAGTAGGTCTCCATTTTTTTCCATAAGCTATCCTATTAATATTTGAACTATCTTCTTTGAAGGCTTCCTCTATTTTAAAAATTTCATTGTCATTTGATGAATCTGCTTCTAGCACCATGGCTTCTGATTATACTATTACCCGTTCCCCTTTCCCCTTTTTGTCTTTTAGACTCAATTGGGAAAGTTTCTTAATTAATTCGTCGACCAGTTCTTTATTTTCTTCCTTTTTCTTGATCCCTTTTAGGCTGAATCTTTCTTCATTTAATTTTGGAGGAGGTTTAAATAATACAGCCTTTTTCTCTTGTTTTTTAATCTGCCAATGAGACCTTTCTATTATATTTTCAATCCTAGTTGTTTGTTTTTCAATAGTCTGTAAATAGAGATTGGTATAATTATTTTGTTCGATTATATGTGGGATCATTTCTATCTTATGGCCGTTTTCATTAGGTACCATTTTATAAGGAGATGCTTTTGTTTCTGGTTTATCTTTTATTACTCCTTTTATTTGTAGGCTTTTCTCTGGGGGATGTATACTCAAGATCTCTTCTCCTTTAGTTGTATAAAAGGTTTGGTATTGATTTTGCAGAGTATTTAGCTCAAAATTAGGAATAGGAACATCCTTTTCTTTGAGGGTTAATTTTAAACTAGTCAAAGAAGCCTATGTTTTGCTTATTTCTTTTTATAAACCTATTATATCTTTTATGAAATATGTCTAATAATTCTTGAGAAAATTATGTTAAATACCACTCCCTTATGTCTCTATTGTCTTCTGACAGGTGGTCACTTTTTAACAGTTCTATATTTAATTTTTCTTTCTTCTGAAGAGTTAAGACTTGAAAATCGAGATCTGAGTATGTTGGGTCATTCCCTGATGGACTGGGATCACATGGTTTGTTTATAGGTTTGTGTATATTACTATTTGTTCTTGTCAATCCTTGTATTATTGGTTTATCATGTAATGATGAGGTAGAATGTCTAGAAGGTATAAGTATTCTTCTTGGAGGTCTTACTATATCATCTGGAAAATTCAGTCTAGTTCTACGACTAGAGTTGAACTGTATTTCAATATTTCCATCAGGATATTCCACTATTTGATATTGTTCATTATTTATAGGAGTCCTATACTGTTGGTTCTCGTTATGGATAGACCAATTTTCTGGGAGAATTACTTGGGACCAGTTTACTGATTTTGAGATAACAGTATTGGATTTTTCTATATTTGTCTGGAAGAAGACTGTCTGTCCTCTGGTATCCATTTGCAAGACATTTGGACTTAGTGTATTCATTACTTTATAGCATATCCTATAGATTAGAGCTATATTCTGAGAGCCCGAATTCAAATCGAACGCTTGTATTTTTATATTAAGGGTAAGTACTTTAAGGAGGTTGGGATCACTTAGAGATACTGAATAATTAGGAAAGTAATTAAAATAAACAGGACCACTACACAAACTAGATTCTACAACTCCTAATAAAGAGTCAGAAAATTTGTTATGTCTACTATCTCTAAGGCATAATAAGATGGAGTTATTTAATCCTAGTCTAGATAGTGGCTTTACCGCAATTTGTATGAGGCCTATGTGTAAATACTTATAATCTTTATTTTTATGAGTTTGAATCATTTTATTGGATAATAACTGAAAACTTTCTTATCCACTATTAACCGACAGACTTTGTTCTACTGTTTTTATTGCATAACTAGTTCTGAATTTAAAAGTACCTTTTTGTTAAATATCAGTAACATGAACTCTTGGTATGTTCCAATTATGTATGTGTTTTTCTATGTTTTCAATTATTATCTCTTCCTTATTTTTTATCCTTAGTGTACCGCTAGATGATGATAATGTCCTATTGGATAGTGTCCTAATAAAATTTTCCATTTAGGGTAACGGATGAATACTCAGGTCAATAGATTTATGTCACAGTGCTTCTTCGCGGCACTGCTGGCCCTTTCGACGAAGGACACTATTACCACGGTTTCAGCTCTCGGACTTACCTCAGAATGGTAAATTTTATTAAGTAGTTATACTTTAGGATATTATTATAAGCTATCAAAATACTAGTGACAAAACCTTATGGCTCTGATACCAACACAAACCAAGATCGAATTTGCTATACTTCTAGCTATATTGCAAGGTTTATATAATCAATAGTAATTACACAAGTAGTCTAATGAGTCCAAAATAAACTAACACAGCTATTAGAAAAAACAAAGAGAAAGGAGAAATATTTAGTATGATCCAATTTGTATATGTAATTTCTCTAATCTTCACACTAAAAATAAACTTTATTTGCATTCTAAGGGAAAAGATAAGCAGATAACTTACAATAACTGTAGTACATGAAAACAGACACTTACATAGTACAAACACAGAAGCTGGGGAAGAGCTTCCACTCTTCAGGACAGTAAGTAGGCAGACTACTAAGATTACAGCCGCACATTTACTCAACTTTTTGAGTGGTTTATGATACACCACCGGATATACAGTGATTTAATAAATACAAGAATGAGAGACAAAGAAGTTTTATAAATCAGAAAAGAAGAGCTTGAGATTACTGAGATCTAAAGATCATGGATGGAAAAACCTGTAAAAGGTTTTAAGTACAGCAGGAAAACACTATCGTGATGTTTCGAGATTTACCTGGAGTTCAAGAGGAGTACCCAAAAGCTGAGAAGAGAAGTAAGCAGACTCTTTCGAGCAGAGGATTTTTAAAAAGAAAAGAAATGGAAGAGAGGGAGAGCAAAGAGAAAAAATAACAGAGGGAAGGACGAGAGCAGAGAGAGAACTTTGTCTTTCAGTGTTCAGCTTATGCCAGGCTCTTGGTATTTATAAGCCTCGGACCCCAAACGATTACAAATTATGCTTCATTAGTCGATGTCGCTTCAAAGCCAGCAACAGTGCATTGATTTGGCTAAAAGGTTATGAATAGTGACTTAAAGGGACCGAAAGGTTGTCGGTAGCATCTTTGCACAGTGAAAAGTTACGAACAGTGTCATGAGGGGACTGAAAACTTGTCGGCATAGTGGACAGGTGGCCTTAGTCGAGAATCTTGAATAGTAGACTGTTGATAGATTGAACAGGTGGCCTTAGTGGAATCTTTTGGTGGCGGACAACATTCGTCATCTTATGTCGGTGTAGCAGGACAGGTGGCAGATTATGTCGGTGCAATGGGTATTGACATGGTCGGGTCGATTATTGACTATTGGGCCTTTCATCGGGCTTCTATTGGGAGAAGTCTATTTCTGGCTATATTATTCCACAGTCTTCGTTTTCTACTGCATAATCTTCATCATTTTGTGATGAGGTAGACATTGATTTGCCTTCTTCCTCAAATATCTGCAGTAATTGTTTCTTTAATTCCTCCTTGGTTGCTTTGGGGTTCTGTTTCCTCATTTTATTGATATATTCAGAAAAGCTATTTGGGTTTTCTTGTGGCAATTGGCCAGGGACTTTTCTTAGCTTGATATTGTCTGGATCAAGGGATTTGTTTTCATAGACGTCCCACCATTTGATATATATTTTCTTTCCCAGTTTTGGGATATATTCCCAATCGTTTGTGAGATTATCAGATATTTCAAAATTCCACTTCATTATCCAAGGAATTTGATACAAAGCCATGAAATATAAATGGTGATCTATTTTGGGATCATTATTATTGTATGTAGCAAACTTATATTGGGATTTTTGTATTTTGTCAGGGAGAATTTGTATTCCAGATCCCCATAACAGGAACCAATCATGGAACCAGTTTTGGAGTGGTTCAACCACTGACATCTTCATTTGAATGAACCAAGTATGCGAGTTATTATTATTTTGGAGGGCAAACACTTTATGCCAAGCATCCCTATATTAAGAATATTTTAAATATTTATTAGTAAACTCCGGAGCCTGTAATTTTCTGCTTCTCATTGGGTCAGATCCCCATTCTTTGTATGCTATTATTTTTCTTATTTGAAGCTTTGAATAGGCCACGATATTTGTATTCCTTTTGTAGAAGTGTACCAAGGTGATTGAGCCTGTTTCAAGCAAAATTGCTTCATACCATTCCCTTGTCTTATTGCCACTAGAGGGATTTAGATTAATTATCAGATAATGATTGGCAATTATTGTTGGGTCTAAAGCCCATTGCTCGTCTTCTATAATTGTATCAATAAGAAATGTGGTTTCTATAAACAAGGATTTTGTTGAACGAGGGGCTTTTATTGGACTAGAAGAAAGGACAAGTTCTTGGGCTTGTCTTTTTATTATTTGGCTTGGGATTCCTGGATAGGTTATCATAGGCTTATATGGAGATGGTGAAAGTGGTGGGTAACTTATTATAGGTGATCCAGAAGAAGATGATGGAACAATTTCCATCTTATTTTTCCCTTTATTTTGACTATTAATATTCATTATTGACCGTCTTTGGCTGTCTTCTCTATGTCCCCCCTGCAAAAATTCACGAGTTAAGAATCAGGAAGGAAGTTAGTATTGCCTTTAAGATGTTCGATATCGAAATCGAAAGAGGAGAGAATTGCGTGCCATCGAGCAAAGATTTGTTTTGAAACCAAATTTTTAATATCTTTGAGAAGAATGTATTTAGCTGCTTTACAATCAGTACGAATTAAACATTTCTGATTAAGAATATCACTTTGGAATTTGTTTACACAATGAACTATCGCTAATATTTCTTTCTTAACCATAGAATAATTTTGTTGAGTATTATTCCAGGCTTTTGAAGTAAAACGGACAAGTTGGTCCTTATTATTTATTCATTGTTTTAAAATTCCTCCCAATTCAAGCTCGGAGGGATCACATTAAATTATTTTAAAAGCCTTGGGATCAGACATTGTAAGATAAGGCAATTCTCTGGCTTTATGTTTTATTGTTTGGAGTGCCATTGTATGCTCATTAGTCCACTTGGGTGGATTCATTTTCAATCTTACGAATAAAGGTTTAGCATCAATGGCTAGGTTTTCATAAAAGTCAGCAATATAATTTAAACAACCCAAAAATCGTTGAAGTTCAGTTTTATTGAGAGAATCCAGTTTGTGTAGTGGTCCTGTTTATTTTAATTGCTTTCCTAATTATTCAGTATCTCTAAGTGATCCCAACCTCCTTAAAGTACTTACCTTTTATATAAAAACACAAGGGTTCGAAATGAATCCGAGCTCTCAGAATATAGCACTAATCTATAGGATATGTTATAAAGTTATGAATGCACTAAGTCCAAATGTTTTGCAAATGGATACCAGAGGACAGACAGTCTTCTTCCACACAAATATAGAAAATTCCAATACTGTTATCCCAAAATCAATAAACTGGTCCCAAGTAATTCTCCCAGAAAATTGGTCTATCCATAACGAGAACCAACAGTATAGGACTTCTATAAATAATGAACCAGATCAGATAGTGGAACATCCTGATGGAAATATTGAAATACACGTCAACTCTAATCGTAAAAGTAGACTGAATTTTTCAGATGATATAGTAAGACCTCCAAGAAGAATACCAATACCTTCTAGACATTCTACCTCATCTTTACAAGATAAACCAATAATACAAGGATTGACAAGAACAGATTGTAATATACACATACCTATATACAAACCATATGATCCCAGTCCATCAGGGAATGACCCAACATACTCAGATCTCGATTTTCAAGTCTTGACTCTTCAGAAGAAAGAAAAATTAAATATAGAACTGTCAAAAAGTGACTACTTGTATGAAGACAATAGAGCAATAATGGAGTGGTATTTAAAAGAATTTCCTCAAGAATTATTAGACATATTTCATAAAAGATATAATAAGTTTATAAAAAGAAATAAGCAAAACATAGGCTTCTTTGACTGGTTGAAATTAACCCTCAAATAAAAGGATATTCCTGTTCCTAATTTGAGCTAAATACTCTGCAAAATCAATACCAAACCTTTATACAACTGAAGGAGAAGAGATCCTGAGTATACATCCCGCAGAGAAAAGCCTACAAATAAAAGGGGTAATAAAAGATAAACCAGAAACAAAAGCATCTCCTTATAAAATGGCTCTCAATGAACACGACCATAAGATAGAAATGATCCCACATATAATTGAACAAAATAATTATACCAATCTCTGTTTACAGACTATTGGAAAACAATCAACTAGCATTGAAAATATAATAGAAAGGTCTCATGGGCAAAGTAGTAAAAAACAAGAGAAAACGACTGTATTATTTAAACCTCCTCCAGAATTAAATGAAGAAAGATTCAGCCTACAAGGGATCAAGAAAAAGGAAGAAAATAAAGAACTGGTTGATGAATTAATTAAGAAACTTTACCAATTGAGTCTAAAAGACAAAAAGGGGAAAGGGGTAATAGTAGAATCAGAAGCCATGGTGCTAGAAGCAGATTCAGCAAATGAGAATGAAATTTTTAAAATAGAGGAAGCCTTCAAAGAAGATGGTTCAAATATTAATATGATAGATTATGGAAAAAAATGGAGATCGACTGCTCAATCAAGAATGTACCATACTAGGCCAACCCCAGTAGATATACAGTTTGAAGAAGATTTGGTTTCCTACACTGTATCCTACTCAGAAAGAACAATAGTTAATTGGAATATTGATTGTATGTCTGACCATTAGATACTCGATACCATGACACATATCACTATGTATGCCACTCCTTGTAAAGTAGCAGGAAACCATGACCAGGAAGTAGCTAAGGCTATTGTCTATGGTTTTACTGGATGGCTGAGAAGCTGGTGGGACTTTCATATGAGTGAAACCACAAAAAATCAAATATTAAATGCTATAAGACAGTGGACTGTAAAGAATGAATTCAATCAAGATATCCCTCATAGTGAAAGTGATGCTGTCAATACACCCATATATACAATAACTCTCTATTTTGTAGGAAGCACTTCTTTGTTAGAGGCTAGGTCAGAAGACTTATTATCAAATCTCAGGTGTCCCACATTATCTCATTATAAGTGGTACAATGATGTATTCTTTTCACGTCTTCTAACCCAAGAGGATAGTAGTGCGAACCATTGGAAGGAAAAATGCATGGCAGGTCTACCCTATTTGTTTGCTGAAAAGGTGAAAACCAGACTGAACAATAAGAATCAAGGAATAATCCCTTACTCCCTTTACACTCTATGGTAATTGTCTGCAGAAATTTGTTCAGAAGGTCTTGCCCTATGCACTGATCTAAAATTAAAAAGGCAGTTGGATAAACAGAGAATGACAGAGAAAAAGGAGTTAGGTGATTTTTACGAACAATTTGGTTATAGTACTGTACCCTCATTTGATAAACTCTATAAAAG
Organism: Amborella trichopoda; assembly: GCF_000471905.2. The sequence goes on along the minus strand of NW_006499583.1, from coordinate 922,432 downwards.
AAAAAATAAAAATAAAAAGTACAAATTTTGGCAAAAGAAAGATATTATAGATATTAGAGAAAAGTTCACTAAGAAATTTGCCCCAAGAGCCAAATTCAAGAAAGGAAAAAGAAAGCTTCCAGTATGTTATAATTGTGGGAAGGTAGGACATTATAAAAATAATTGTAAGGTTAAAAAGAAAATCAATGCCTTACAGCTCGAAGGAGTAATCAAGACCCAGATATATGATATACTTCAAATAATTGATGAATCAGATATGGATACCTCGAATTCAGAAATAGAATCTCTTGTAGGAAGAATTGAGGATGAAAATCTAATCTTAAGTAGCTCAGACTCTGAAGGAGATATAGAAGATTGTCTTTGTAAAATGGTTAATACTCTTACAAATGAAGAAAATCTAATTATAGATTTAATAGATAAAATATCTGACCCAAAGGCGAAAAGGGAAGCCTTAACACAATATTTGAAAATAGCTAAAATAAAAAATAAACCTGGCCCTCTTGTTAAACACAAGAAGAATATAGTTTTACAGAAATACTTAAAAGAATCAATAAGAGAGATATTATACAAAAGGAACCTTCTATTTCTGATTTAAGACAAGAAATAAATGAGGTAAAAACAGAGGTCCAACATCTTAAAAATAGAATAAGGATTTTAGAAATGACTGCTGACATTTCAGATGAAGGAACTAATGATGAATTAGAATTCGATAGCCTTCTTAATACCCATAAAAGAATAATACCACCAGTTGTATCTCCTGATTTAGACATATTAGAATCTTCTGACCTAGCCAATAAAGATTTACAAGAAAACAACTATCTAAATTTATTGAATAGAGTAATTACTCAAAAATGTTTTACCCTAGTAAGATTAATAGTAAACAGAGAATATAGTTTCCAATCCCTTGCCGTAATAGATTCAGGCGCAGACCTTAATTGTATAAATGAGGGATTAGTACCAACTAAATATTTTGACAAGACTACCCAAATACTCAATACAGCAGATGGGAGTAAACTAATGATAAAATATAAATTATCTAATGCTACTCTGTGCAATAACGGAAATTGCTTTGACATGCCCTTTATAATGGTTAAGGGGTTAAGCCAAGCTGTTATTCTAGGAACTCCTTTCTTAAATTTATTATATCCCTTGAAAATAGATAGTACATGAATTGAATCAAATCTAGATGGTCATAAGGTAAAATTTGATTTTATAGATAAACCTATGGTTCAAGAAATCAATAATGTCAAACAGACTTTAGAAAATAAAGAAAGGTTTTTATGCTCCTTAAAAGAAGCATTACCAGAAAATAAAAAGAAAATCGGCAATATTAAAAGAAAGATAGAAGAAGAAATTTGCAATGATTTGCCAAATGCTTTTTTGAATAGGAAAAAACATATGGTAAGTTTACCTTATGAAGAAGGATTTAATGAAAGAAAAATACCAACTAAAGCGAGACCAATCCAAATGAATACAAGACTCCTTGAAATACGTAAGAAAGAAATTGATGAATTGCTCCAGAAAAATTTAATCAGGAAAAGTTTTTCCCCTTCGAGTTGTTCAGCCTTTTATGTAGAAAAAGCTGCAGAAAAGGAACGAGGAGCACGGAGACTGGTATTAAATTACAAGCCTCTAAACCAGGTACTCAAATGGATCAGGTATCCTATACCTAACAAAAAGGATTTACTTGATAGATTGGTCCATGCATGTATATTGTCAAAATTTGATTTAAAATCTGGTTATTAGCAAATACAAATAATTGAAGAAGATAAATATAAAACTTCTTTTAATGTACCCTTTGGACAATATGAATGGAACGTAATGCCTTTTGGGCTAAAAAACGCACCTTCTGAATTTCAAAAAATAATGAATGATATTTTTAACCCTTATATGAAATTCATGATTGTTTATATAGATGATGTTTTAATATTTTCAGAAAGTATTGATCAACATTTTAAACATATAAATATATTTATAAATGGAATTAAAGCCTCAGGCATGGTTGTATCAGCAAAAAAGGTCAGTCTCTACCAAACTAAAATAAGATTTTTGGGCCACAATATCTTCCAAGGGAGCATTACCCCTATTGATAGGGTAATAGCCTTTGCTGACAAGTTCCCTTATATTATTCTCAATAAAACTGAAGTTCAACGATTTTTGGGTTGTTTAAATTATATTGCTGACTTTTATAAAAACCTAGCCATTGATGCTAAACCTTTATTCGCAAGATTGAAAAAGAATGGACCCAAGTGGACTAATGAGCATATTATGGTAGTCCAAACAATAAATCATAAAGCCAAAGAATTGCCTTGTCTTACACTGTCTGATCCTAAGGGTTTTAAAATAATTGAATGTGATACCTCCGAGATTGGATTGGGAGGAGTTTTAAAACACGAATAAATAACAAGGACCAACTTGTCCGTTTTACTTCAAAAGCCCGAAATAATACTCAGCAAAATTATTCTACGGTTAAGAAAGAAATATTAGTGATAGTTCATTGTGTAACCAAATTCCAAAGCGATATTCTTAATCAGAAATTTTTAATTCGTACTGATTGTAAATCAGCTAAAGACGTTCCTCTCAAAGATATTAAAAATTTGGTTTCAAAACAAATCTTTGCCCGGTCGCAAGCAATTCTCTCCTCTTTCGATTTCGATATCGAACATCTTAAGGGCAATACTAACTTCCTTCCTGATTTCTTAACTCGTGAATTTTTGCAGGGGGGACAAAGATAGAGAAGACTGCCAAAGACGGCCAATAATGAATATTAATAGTCAAAATAAAAGGAAAAATAAGATGGAAATTGTTCCATCATCCTCTTCTGGATCACCTATAGTAAGTTACCCACCACTTTTACCATCTCCAGATAAACTTATGATAACCTATCTAGGATTCCCAAGCAAGATAATAAAATGACAAGCCCAAGAACTTGTTCTTTCTCCTAGTCGAATAAAAGCCCCTCATTCAGGAAAATCCTTGTTTATAGAAACCACTTTTCTTATTGATACAATTATAGAAGACAAGCATTGGGCTTTAGACCCAACAATAATTGCCAATCATTATCTGATAAATAATCTAAATCCCTCTAATGGCAATAAGACAAGGGAATGGTATGAAGCAATTTTGCCTGAAACAGGCTCAATCACCTTGGTACACTTCTACCAAAGGAATACAAATATCGTGGCCTATTCAAAGCTTCAAATAAGAAAAATAATAACATACAAAGAATGGGGAACTGAGCCAATGAGAAGCAGAAAATTACAGGCTCCAGAGTTTACTAATAAATATTTCAAATATTCTGAATATAGGGATGCTTGGCATAAAGTGTTTGCCCTCCAAAATAATAATAACTCGCATACTTGGTTCATTCAAATGAAGATGCCAATGGTTGAACCACTCCCAAACTGGTTCCGTGATTGGTTCCTGATATGGGGATCTAAAATATAGATTCTCTCTGACAAAATACAAAGATCCCAATATAAGTTTGCTACATACAATAATAATGACGCCCAAATAGATCACCATTTATATTTCATGGCTTTGTATCAAATTCCCTGGATAACGAAGTGGAATTTTGCAATATTTGATAATCTTATAAACGTTTTAGAATATATCTCAAAACTGGGAAAGAAAATATATATCAAATAGTGGGATGTCTATGAAAACAAGTCCCTTGATCCAGACAATATTAAGCTAAGAAAAGTCCTAGGCCAAATGCCACAAGAAAACCCAAATGGCTTTTCTGAATGTATCAATAAAATGAGGAAACCGAACCGCAAAGCAACCAAGGAGGAATTAAAGAAACAATTACTGCAGATATTTGAGGAAGAAGGCGAATCAATGTCTACCTCATCACAAAATGATGAAGATTATGCAGTAGAAAATGAAGACTATGGAATAATACAGCCAGAAATAGACTTCTCCCAATAGAAGCCCGACGAAAGGCCCAATAGTCAATAATCGACCCGACCATGTCAATACCCACTCGACATAATCTGCTACCTGTCCCACTGCACTGACTTAATCTGCCATCTATCCTGCTGCACCGACATAAGACGACGAATGCTGTCCGCCACCAAAAGATTCCACTAAGGCCACCTGTCCAATATATCAACAGTCTACTATTCAAGATTCTCCGCTAAGGCCACCTGTCCACTAAGCTGGCAACTTTTTAGTCCGCTCATGATACTGTTCATAACTTTTGACTGTGCAAAGATGCTACGGATAACCTTTCGGTCCCTTTAAGTCACTATTCATAACCTTTTAGCCAAATCAATGCACTGTTGCAGGCTTTGAGGCGACATCGACTAATGAAGGATAATTTGTAATCGTTTGGGGTCCGAGGCTTATAAATACCAAGAGCCTGGCATAAGCTGAACACCGAAAGACGGAGTTCTCTCTCTGCTCTCTTCCTTCCCTCTGTTATCTTTCCTCTTTGCTCTCCCTCTCTTCCATTTCTTTTCTTTTTTAAAAAAACCTCTGCTCGAAAGAGTCTGCTTACTTCTCTTCTCAGGTTTTGAGTGCTCCTCTTGTAGTCCGGGTAAATCTCGAAACATCTCAATAACTTATTCTTGCTGTACACCTTTTACAAGTTTTTCCATCCATAATCTTTAAATCTTAGTAATGTGAAGCTCTTCTTTTCTGATTTATAAAACTTCTCTGTCTCTAATTCTTGTATTTATTAATCACTGTATATCTGGTGGTGTATCATAAACCACTCGAAAAGTTGAGTAAATGTGTGACTGTAATCTTAGTAGTCTGCCTACTTACTGTTCTTAAGAGTGGAAGCTCTTCACCAGCTTCTATATTTGTACTATGTAAGTGTCTGTTTTCATGTACTACAGTTATTGTAAGTTATCTGCTTATCTTTTTCCTTAGAATGCAAATAAAGTTTATTTTTAGTATACAAATTGGATCGTACAAGATATTTCTCCTTTCTCTTTGTTTATTCTAATAGCTGTGTTAGTTTATTTTGGACTCATTAGACTACTTGTGTAATTACTATTGATTATATAAACCTTGCAATAT
>NW_006499583.1:868414-899807 GCF_000471905.2 Amborella trichopoda | reverse complement strand
CCGATTCATGTACTGCTACAGTAAATATCAAACAATCTTGATCGAAACTGGGTCGATTTGATGATCACTAATATCTGAGAGTGTTTTATTTTTCATTGTTTTTCTACATATCAAAATGATTTGAAATTTAGATTGTGCTTCATAAAGAATAGGTGAATTTATGAAAAATATAAAAACAATATTTTACATGAAATAAATTGACCAAAATACCCCCAAAACGTTTCAGAGCTATTTTGGTCAAATGTTTTCTCAAATTTTTTTTTTTTTTTATTTGGTGTGCCTTACTAAGATGTACGCATGTTTCAAATTTCAGATAATTGTGTTCTGTAAAAAAAATAAAATTCAAAGACTCTCGAACAACCGTGACCGTCAGATCGGCTTAGATTCGATCTGAGCCATTGGGCGTTTATTGTAGCGGTACGCACATAGGCGTACAAAATTTTTTTCCTATATATATAGGGTTTTTCTAGAGTTAACGACCCCTCAAAATACAAAGGTTCAAGTTAGAAGGGGTTGTGATGGGTGTATTAATCAAAACAATAATTACTTTTTTATTAAAAAATTATTTAAGTAAGTAACTTTACCATTAAGTAAGGGTAAATTTGAAATTTTAACAAAAATACAATGGAATTTTGGAAGTTAGTATCCTGAAACTTTATTTGTAGAATGCCCTTGTCATTTAGTTAAAATTTCAACTTTATCACTTATGGATATGACAAAAGTACCCTTTGTCTTGTAGTAATATATAAAAAATTTCCCCACAAAAGTAACTTTTTTTTAAAAATAGACTACAAAATTAATAAATCCACCCTTCACAACACTCTCTATCTTCAACCTTTGTAATTTGAAGGGTTGTGAAGTTTATATTATATATATATATATATATATATATATATATGGAAAAGTCTTCCCAATTCCTATAGGTGAAAATAAGCAGTGATTTCGCCAACCGTCATCACCGTCCAAAGTTCATCTCGCAGTCACGATTGTCAGGGGTATTTTGGTCTTTTTTTCATGTAAATATTTTTTTGATATTTTTCAAAGATTTGTGTCTTTTTCATGAATACACCCTCCAAATTTTTGGTCATTTCAATTTTTTAAAAAAATAAAAAATGAGACATTACTGGACAATCTTAATTGTACGATGAACTTTGGACTGTAGAACCTACGGTGGGTTTGTAACACCCCTTTCTCTCTCTCCCTCACAGACCTATCACTTTTCTCTCCCTATCTCTCTTTCTCTCTCTCTCTCTCTCATGTGCATGGACCTGTGGCCGGTACGTGACACCCTTCCCTTCCCCCTTTCTCTCTCTCTCTCTCCTCTCTCTCCTCTCTCTCTCTCTCCCTCTCTTGTGCACGGACTATGACGGGTCTGTGACACTTCTCTTTCTCTCTCTCCCTCACTCTTTTCTCTTCTCTCATCCCCTCTATCTCCCTCACTCACACGGGCCAGTGGTGGGCCTGTGCTCTCACCCTTCTCTGTTACTCTTCCCTTCTCTCTCCCCCTCCCCATCTCCCTCGTACAGGCTCGCAGTGGGCCCATATCCTTCTCTTCCCTCTTCATTCTTCTCTCCTCTCTCTCAAGTTCTTTCTCTCTCCCTCTCTCTCTCTCTCTCTCTCTTTCCTCGCACTACACGGACCCGCAGCGCGTCTGTGAACTCTCTCTCGCCCTCTTCTTTCTTATTCTCTCTCTCCTTCTCTTCTACCCTCTTCTCTCACACTTGGGCACTCATGCTATGGTCTTTCTAAGGTGACTTCCTAAGATAGTTCAACTCTTGGATTGCCCTACTACCACGCTTCCAAGTGCTTAGGTCGTGAGGGATTTTCCTCTCTTTCTCATCTAGTTCTTCTCTTCTTCTTTTTTTATTCTTCCTCTCTTTTTCTTTTAAACTCATCTCTCATGCTTGGGCACTCAAGCCACAGTCTTTTTGAGGCAACTTCCTAAGAGAGTTCAACTCTCTCCCGCACTCTTTTCTCCTCTCTTATTCCCCTCTTTCTTCTCTTTATTCTCTCTTCTGTTCTCTCCTTCTGTTACTTGTTAGGAGGCTCTTTGGGGTAGTGACTTTTGATGGGCTAAGCCCATGACTTTACCCCTTTTAAAATCCTTCAGATACTTAGGCTTCAAGCCTAGTTTCTTCTTTGGCCTCCAATAATACCTCTAAGGAGAGATTATGCCGGAAGGCTGCCCAATTTGGGTATGTTCTCATTTCTCTCTTCTATCTCTTCTTCTTATTCTTTTCTCTAGTTTTCAAATTAGAAACCCCCCAATTCACCCTTATTCTTCATTTTCTTCTCTATGACTTCTCCTTCTTCATCACTATAACCTCTAGACTAGAATCCTCAATCCACATAAGAGTACATATTAGGAGGAGGTTACAAGAGGTCAATTCCATGAGCTATTTTTTAGTGAGATTCTTAGTGTTGTATTGACGTGTGAGGGGGCCGAATTCAAACCACACTATGAAGAAATTGGAGCGCTTTCGGACTGATCTAAGAGGGCTAATGCCCGAGTGAGTCATGTGAACTCAATTGGTGAGGTAGGTGTTCGAGTCTACCACTTTATCGTTTCAAAATCCTCTCATTGTTGGACACCTATCTGCACTCGGCATTCACGCACACATGGGAAGATGGGTCTAGTGGTTGTTTGAGAGGGGTTATCGAGCTAGGCACCTCTAGGGCACCTGAGCAATGAGAATCCAAGCTTGACCAATTCCTAGGGCATGGATCATAGGCTCTAGTCCTACTGGCGCTAGGGTAGGGGGATCTCCCCACTGAGCTACAACATACTGATGCCTTTGGGCAAGCTTGCACGCCGCGAAGAACAGGATGGATTACATTGCCCCTTGACATTGGAAGTGCAAACGTGCACAAGAAAAGAGTAAGGTAAGCCGCCATGTATACGTGATCCTTCTCAGGTCTCCGGGGAGGAATCACAAGCACTTTGCTCTCTATTTCCCTCTCTTGAGTGTCATCACTCCAAGTGACACTAGAATTGGGTTCATCTTTATCTTTACTGTTCTCATGGAGTAAGAGTTGGTAAACCTCAAAATGCTTGCCAAGTCCTGGAGGACGTGCTTCGCCATTTATAAGTTGAGTCAAAAAGTCACCCCATTGCTAGGGATGAACTCCTCATATATTGCTCCTAACATGGGTAGCCCACCAGTAAAGAACATGTTAAGGAGAGTAATTCCACCTTCACTGTGATCGAGGAGCCAACTATTACCCACAAAACTCTAAGTTTCCAATGGGGCTCTCATCGTATTGGAGCATCGATCATAGTATGCTAGGCAAGCTACGGCTAAGGAGCATGACTCTAGATCTTTGGAATGTGATCGAAGGACATCAAAAGTCCAAGTACTAAACCCTCTCATATATTGGTGCTCCCCTTCAAACTGAAGTCCCTGAGCGGACCATGGGGAGCCCTTGTTCTTCATCATTCTCTTCCCTAAGGTGGAAACGTCCAAACTTGAGTTGTAATTTCTGTGAGAGAGTGGTATATAGGTATACCATCTTCTTGCATCATGGGCTCACCATTTTCATTCTTATAGAGATAAAATCGAGCATGTTCACCTACATAAGTGATGCTCAAAGGCCACTCCCAGTCATAGTGATCTTAAGACATATGAGAGATGAACTCCTGGTGAGGGAAGCCCCAATATAAGAATCAGTGCCTAACTCTTCAGAGCGTGGCGTGGTAGTTGACTCTGGTTGGGGCCTGGTCTGCCTCGATCCTTGTGTGGGTTGATGTGGTGCGGGCGGGGTGGAAGACCCTCTCTCAAACAACCATGGGGATCTGCGCATGCTCGGCACTTGCGGGTGCACGTGCATGTGGGCTCTCCTGTGCACGGATAGGAACCAACAACGAGAGAGATTTATGGTGTAGATGTGTTTGGATACTTGCCTCGTCATTTGGGCTTTGTAGGACACGCCCGGGTGGTTTACCCTCTTATAACAATCACGAAGCCCACCGGCTGTCAGCCAAGGGTTTGGATGGAGACTCTCTTCAGGTCGTCAAAAGGTCTCTCCTTTCTCTCTCGCATGTACGACTGCTCGATTATCCCTCTCTGCGATGGTTCCTTACTGGAGGGGCTGGCTGGTTGGCGGAAGGGTGTGAGAGAACCCGAGGATTGGGGCTCATGGGTTCGCTTGGGACGATGCGTCATTAATGGACATGAGCTGCTGCCTCAGGCAAACGACACGTGGAAGAGAAGAAAGAGAGGGCTCGGGATGTGACCAGCTTTAGCGATGAATAATGATTAATAATCCGTCCTTTTTACAAGTGACTTAAGCTTGCTTATATAGAAGACTCACCGAACAAAGGTGAATGCTAAAAAACAAAGCTTAATTACAATTTAAGAAATTAAAATAAAATCTCAAAATTAGGTGCAATGACAAAAATGCCCTTAAGATCTTTTATGCATGATAAAACCATCATTGCTTGTTATATCATCAGTGCGTGTTTGATTCTGAGCATTTGGATGCCCTTTAGTCTTGTTGAGGCAGCCTTTTCCCACGTTGTGGAAGTCCGGCCAGATTTGTGAACTTCGGTCACTAATGCCATTCGAGCTGTGATGCTCCGAGTCTTCGTTTTGCTTGCATATGAAAGAGGATACTGTCACAGTCGTTTTGCACCAAGTTTGGTATGTTTTGGTCTTCATTTGCGACATTTCCTAATTTGGGGGGTCACCGGGAAAAGGGATTCTGACGACTGAGCGGGCTTGCTTTTCTAGTAAGCTTGAGATTTGTGCTTATCGGCCTTAGATCTGGTACAACAGTTATACCAATTTGCAGCTCTTCGTGAGGTGGTTGCATTGAACTTGTCTTTGCGATGATTCGATGCATAGATTTCGAGCTGTGCTTCACGAGATTCAAGATGTCTACTTCTTAAAACCCTATTTTTTTTGGTTTTGTGGTCACCCTCTTTCTAGAATAAATTTGCCTCTGGGTCACGCCACAGTGCATGCCTAGGGAAAAATGCCGGGGCTGGCGTGATCTAGAACATGTCAAAGTTTGAAATTTTTCTGGTTCTAGACGAAGGTGTAGTGGGTCCTTGGAGTCCCTCTTGAGATGCGATGTTGCAGTCTCCTTGCTTGGGGACTGGTTCAGTGAAGCTGCACCGCGATAGTGTAAAATCTATCGGTCTTGAGGCCGTATGAGCGTAGACCCATTTGGGGTGGTCCGCTTGAGGCCAAATTTGTTCCTCGGGGTTGTTTGATGTTCTGATTGCAATCACAATAGTATGGTATTATTCTGAAGTCGCTAGCATAGGGCTACAATTGTAAGGTCTTTCCTTGTCGCGATAGCATTTCTCCCAAGTTGTCTGGTTCGAGACTTATTTCGCGGCACAACTTTGGTATGTCAGTGTCTTGAGTACCAGCAGGACCAAGTCATTACCGGGAGATGTAAGTACGTAAAAAATGACGTATAACAGACTCACATTATGAACTTTCACTGCACAAAAAGAAGTGCAAGATGAAGAGTGAGAAATGAGCAAAGGAAGAAGTTTGAAGAAATCCATATTTCAAGATAAAGAAGGAGGCATCAAGATTTTGGAAAATTTCAGCAGCATCTCCTTTGTATGCCGGAGGTCTACAGAAAAAGTGCTTGGCTAATCCAAAGCACCCATGAGGTTTAAAGATATCACGAGTTTGTGGGTCAAGCCCATCGAGAAATATGACTATGAAGAGCTCCCTTTTCTAGCATAAAAAGCACTCAATTTGCATAGATATGCTAAACAAATGCATGAAAATGCATAACTATGCATGACTATGCTCAACAAATGCATAAATATGACAAGAAAATGCATAACTATGCTCAACTATGCATAAAAATGCATAACTATGCTAAAAATGTCAAGCCATGTTTGAAAATACATGGGAATGTGAAGGGATGCACGAAGATGCCATGAAGATGTCAGAAATGCTAATCTATGCACAAAGATGCCTTGAAGAAGCTTCAAAATGCCCAAAAATGCTCAAAGAATGATCAAGACACTCAAAATGCTCAAGAGTGCTCAAAGATGTTTCAAAATGTCCAGAAGTGCTAAAAAATGCTTCAAACGGCCCAAAAGATCAAGAATATGCCCAAAGATGATAAAAAATGCTTCAAAGATGCTCAAGAATGCTCAAATATACTCAAAGATGCACAAAGATGCGAAATAGATGCTCAAAGATACAAATGGGCGTTCAAAAATGGCTATGTTCGAATATGTTCAAGGATGTTCAAACGATCAAGACTATACTCAATAAATGGTAAACTATGCAAAACTTTGTTTGAAAATAAATATTCATGCATAAGAATAAACATGGAGCATACAAGAAGTAGAAATTGGAAATATGAAATGATAAAGAGCATGGAAAGTATGAGAAGATACTCAAAGAAGATAAATGAAGGGAAGAAAATTGAAGCTTGGGCTTGGGAGGAGCTTTCCATGGCGTCAATATCACTCTCTCACTCTCACATGGCGCACAATGGGTTCGTGCTCTCGCCCCTCTCCCTCACTCTTCCCTTCTTTCTCCCCCCCTCTCTCCCTCTCCCTCGTACCCTTCTCGTCCCTCTTCATTCTTCACTCCTCTCTCAGAAGTCCTTTCTCTCTCTCACCCTCTTCTGTCTTATTCTCTCTCTCTTTCTTATTCTTTTCTTTCTCTTCTACCCTCTTCTCTTTCTTCTCTCACACTTGGGCACTCAAGCTATGGTTTTTCTGAGGCAATTTCTTAAGAGAGTTCAACTCTAAGCGATTGTGATAGTCTTTTTCAATTTGCAATAAAAAAGAAGGCTCGAAAAGTGACGGATCGTTCTACATTAGTGATCGAAAATTCAAAAGTTAATAAGATTTTGGGATCGACCTTAAAACTCCTAATCAAGTCAATTAATGAACATCAAAATGTTCGTGATGATGCAAACAACAATTCAACGGTGTTTGATCACCCGAATTGCCACTGAAAGGATTCGGAAAAGCTCCCAAGGCATAGCAATAGCAAGAGGCCCATCAAGAAGGAAAGGTTTTGTCATTTCGTGAAAAGTGTCAAGGGGCAATTTGGTCATTTTGGATAAAAACGGGATTTTGTTTTTATTCACTTAATTGTGTATTTCCAAGCAATTTTGATAGTTTTTTAATGTCCATCCATGTTTCATGGTTGCTTTATATAAGACAATCAAGTCATTTTGTAATAGAGTCTTGGAAAGCTTGAGAAATCAATCAAAATTTTAGCTCTTGCTCTTGGTTCTAACCCAATTCGAGGAGAGAGAAACATTTGCCTAGAGATACAATGCCCTTGGAACTTCCTACTCCCTAGAACCCTAAACTTCCTACCCCTTAGAACTCCCTACTTCCTATACCCTAGAACTCTCAGCTTCTTACTCCCTACTCCATACACCCCGCTCCCAACTCCCAACTTCCTACTCCGTACTCCATATGCATCACCCCAATTTCTTATACCCTAGGCTATCCTACACTCTACACAACCTTAAACCATCTTACTCCCTAGACTAACTTACTCCCTACACTACCTTAAACCACCCTACTCCCTACATTCTAGACATCCTTACTCACTACACCACCCTAGACTACCTTACTCCCTACACCATACACCACCCTAGCCCATTTAGGTCCATTCACATTGAGCCTAGACCCTAACCTTGACACAAAGGGTTGAACCTCTTCTCTCTAAGGGTTTTTCCCTTCTCTTCCCTCTTCATTATTCTCTCCTCTCACTCTCAAGTTCTTTCTCTCTCTCTTTCCTCGCACTACCTGGACCTGCTGCTGGTTTGTGAGATCTCTCTCACTCTTCTTTCTTATTCTTTCTACCCTTCTCTTCTTTCCTCTTCTGTCTCTTCTCTCACACTTGGGCACTTAAGCTGCAGTCTTTTTGAGGTGACTTCCTAAGAGAGTTCAACTCTCGGATCGCCCTACTACCACGCTTCGAAGTGCTTAGGCCTTGAGGGATTTTCGTCTCTTCCTCATCCCTTTCTTCTCTTTTTTTCTTTCTTCCTCTTCTTCTCATCTACCCTCTTCTCTCTCTTCTCTCATGCTTGGGCACTCAAGCCACGGTCTTTCTGAGGCAGCTTCCTAAGAAAGTTGAACTCTTGGATCGCCCTACCAGTGCTTAGAAGTGCTTAGGTCATGAGTGATTTCTCTCTCTTCTTCGCCTCTTTCTTCTCTTCATTCTCCCTTCCATTTTCTCCTTCGGTTACTTGTTAGGAGGCTCTTTGTGGTAGTCACTTTTCGATGGGCTAAGCCCACGACTTCACTTCCTTTAAAATCGTCCGGATACTTAATCTTAAAGCCTAGTATCTTCTTTTGCCTATGATAATACCTCTTACGAGAGGTTACACCGAAAGGCTGCCCAATTTGGGTCATTCTCCTTTCTCTCTTCTATCTCTTATTCTTATTCTTTTGTCTAGTCCTTAAATTAGAAACCCCCCAATTCACCCTTATTCTTCATTTTCTTCTATATCTCTTCTCCTTCTTCTTCATCACTCTAACCTCTAAACTAGAATCCCCAATCTACATAAGAATAAACATTAAGAGGAGGTTACAAGTGGTGAATTCCAAGAGCTATATTTCAGTGACAGTCTTAAGGTTGTATTGAAGAGTGAGGGGGCCGAATTCAAGCCGCTATGCGAGGACAATCAGAGGGCTTTCGGACTGATCTAAGAGAGCTAAGTCCCAGATGCATCCCACGAACTCAACCGGTGAGGTAGGTGTTCGAGTCCACCTCTTTATTCTTTTAAAATCCACTCAGCACACTCATGCACACGCGCACGTGGGTCAAGCAGTTGTTTGAGAGGGGCTTATCGCGCTGGGCACTCTGGGGTGCCCTAGCGATGAGAATCCATACCCGACCAACTGGCGACTCTACTAGGGATGCACCACCCTATAGTTGGTTCGGTCCGCTCACAAACCAATATAACACTTCACTATCACCTAAAAATAGCTATGGAGTTCACTAACTCCTACTTCTGGGTCAGGGATTTCATAATCCCTACATCCGTGAACTCATTTTTGGGAAACAAGGGCCATCAACCCATTGCTGCTGCTTATCTCCTGTGAAGTCACTTAACTCTTCGCATCAGGGCTCAAGCCCATGTAAACTTGGGAAAGGGACTCCAAACCCCTTGGTCCCTCTCTACCGGCATCAACTGTAAGTTCGTTGTTGTCAATTGCAAGGGTGGTTCTAAAACTACTGCACCTCATGCCCACACTGTTATTGGTAGACCCTCCACCAGTCTTAAGCTCAAGAGAGGCCTTCAGTGGGTAACTGTAAGGTCACTCCACATCTGATCCACAAGAGTGCCATTCATCTTGGCACCATTTCTCACACATTTCAAGCTGGTGGTTCAACCGCTGGACCATCTCACTCAAAAGGCTACAAAGCCATTCAACACATTCTCACACAAATCACGACGAATGGCTCAGCTATTTTCGTGACCAATCGAGGCAAGCAATAGTTAACCTCGAACATCTCACAAACTTCGGGTCTCGACAGGAACATCATGGGCGTGGTAAGATGAAAAGCCTTAGGAGGAAGGCAATCCGGCAAGCAAATGTGGTACCTATGTCACAATCTCTCAAGACCGTACCCGTTAAGAAAAAGAAGAAGAGTAAGCGGCCTTCAAAGGCTCAACACCAAAAAGTAAAATTGTCACAGCAGTCGGTTGAAGAACCATTCCTTCCCCATATTCCTCATATTCCCACCTTATATGACTTCATCCCAAGAAAAGTCCTTTTTTCTTAAGGGGGTCAGTACATAACTATGGAAATACCCCAAAACTGATCCAATATGGGTGAGGCCATTGAAAGCAAATCAGAACAATCTAACAAAGGTGAAGACTCTAAAATCACCTCTCAACGGTCCATGCAGGGTAAAGGCCTTAAAGATCCCCTACACTCGTCCAACAAGGGGCACGACATTAAAAGATCGTTGATCACATCCAAAGAGAGTGAAGACGTTAAGAGCCTCTTCAAGTCAAACATAGGTGATGACCCAAAAAGCTACTTGGTTCGGTCCAATTTGAGTGATGACCTTAAAATCTCTTCCCCTTCTTTTATCCTTGATTCTTCAAACCCTATTACTCTCTCAATACCTCTTTTGGACTCATTCCCAAGTGTTTAAACTTTGAGGCTCTTGATGAAGAGCTCAAATTTTGCAATACTAGCAAACAACATCAAAAGCAGTTGAGGAAGATCGTCACTCAAAAGGTCGGATTCTTAAATGTTGGGGATGCTATGGACTTTATTGTTAAAAAGGACAAACCCTGAACCTACTCCAAAAGAAGTCTTTAAGTGGCTTCTAAACCCAAAGCCCAAGAAGTCCCAGTGGCCCACAAACCCTAACATGGAGAAATTATGGAAGAACTCGAGGGGGGAGAGCTCTTCGACTCATGAAGGGTGTCACATGACTGTTCTCATTGAGGAGAACACAGTGGCTGTAGTCGACCAAATGCGATTGAGATCAGGAAAGAGACTTTAAGCTTATTCAGGGACCAAATCCGCCCAAACTTCTAAAATATCCCGGACCATCACTGGTTCCGTATCCGAACTCACCAATTCCCACTCAAGGGCAACTCCCTCTCCTTAAATACCCGGGACCGCCATTAGTCCCTTATCCAAATCCTTCACCCTCTTTCCTCAAAAATCCTGAACCACCACATCCTTCATCCTGTCTTGTTTTGCCAATACCTGCTCTGACAGTGCAACCTAGCTAGCCTTCTCTTCCTCCTCTCATAACTACAACCGATCCTTCTCTAGAGGATGTAGCAAGCCCTTCCCTTCCAAAACCCACTCCATTATCACCTGTCCCTCTCAAACCATTGGTGAACCAAGGAGTTTTCTTTCTTGAAGCCGACAAAGTTAAGTTTGACGTGATTGGGAATTTAAGGAGACTCCCAGCGCTCATTAGTGTCTATGATGCTCTTATGTTGTCGAACGACTTTCAGATGGCTTTGATACAAGCTCTCTCTGATGATGACCTACAGCTGGGTGAGAGGTTCTATAACCAACCTCTCTTTGTAACTGGTGAACTACATGCATGCTCAATTAATCAGATCATGCTTGATGGGGCATCCACAGTAAACCTTATTCCCAAAAGAATCCTCACTTAGATAGGGATAAGTGTTGGACTTCATGAGCTAACAAACCTAACTGTTCAAGGATTTAACCAATCGGGGGAGAAACCAAATAGTATCATCTATCTTAAGCTTAAGATCAGGGATTTGAATGCTTCCACACTATTCCATGTAATTGAGACAGACACTTCCTACAACATTCTATTGGGTTGTCCTTGGCTGCATGATCATGAGGTGCTTCCATCTACACTCCATCAATGTTTCAAATAGAGTCAAGATGGAAGGAAACGCATGGTCTATGCTGATAAAAGACTTTCCCATTGCCGAGTCGCATTATGTTGATGCAAAGTACTATTTCATAGATCCTGTGCGATCTCAAGAGCTAGTGTTGCTTATGAAAGCCATTACAAGCCCCACCATGAGAGAGACTGCTGATGTAGATGTTGAAGACATGACGAAATCACTCAATAGAAGAGGTGTGACAAGGTGATTCCTTTGACTCCCATTGGTGAAAATTCACCAAGTCTTTCCTTGGAAGTAATGCCTTATAGTCATGAAGGGCAAGCTTCATCCTCTGCCCCACCTTCTCAAGAACCAATTCCCATAGTAGCCCAAATTGAGAAATAAGAAACCATTGACCTGGCTGCTCTAGCTCCAACTATCACTTATGCTCATGGTGACATGAAGGTGCTACGTATCCCCATCCCCTTTCTAGAAGCTGAGGTTGCTCGTCGAGCTGTGATCGACAAGACAGTTGATCAAAAGGTCTTGACCATCTCAACGTATTGCAAATTTCTGAGGTCTTGCATATCCCAGTCCCTTTAAGGAAGGAGGATAATTCTTACCTCATTGGTCTGGGCCTGGTTTTCTTGTTTAGAGAAAAACCTCTCTCAAACAACTACGAGGGGTGCGCGCTTAGGACTTTTAGGCGTACGCATGCGCTTCTCTTTATGCAGATAGGAACAAACAACATGAGAGATTTTTGATGAAGACATGTTTTGGGCACTTACCTCATCATTTGTGGATTCATGGATACACCTGGGTATGCACCCTCTTAAAACAATCATGAAGCCTTCTGGGTGTCTGCCAGTGCGATTTGGGCACGAGCTTTCCTCAAATTTTAATGCATCGTCTCGTCTCTTTGTTTACTCTAGGATTTGCCATGGTAACTCGTAAATACCCCTCTATATTGGTTCACTCAAATAAGGATTGGTTAGCAAAAGGGGGAAGGATGATTTATGTCCTCTTATTTGTGTGAACACTAGGAAGTTAAGGATTAGAGTGGCTTAAAGAGTCCAAATTCTATTGATTGCCTACTCAGGATGACGCCACTAGAGTGAGTGAGGGCAAGAGCGTGTGTGTCTCACGACTCAACTCCACTATACGAAGAGGAAGTTAGAGTAGTGATACGAGCATTAAGACACTTGAGGTTTCTTTGAGAAATGTCAAATTGAGCATGTGATAAATATTGGGATGTAAGAAGAAAGAAGTTGAGAGAGAGAGGGGGTTGTGGGTACTGCGGTTTCGAATTGCGGCACAAGGCAAGAGAGAGAGGGTTGCGAGTAGAGAGATGGGGTCGCAAGTGCTGTAGCTTCGAAACTTGTTATGCAAAGAAAGAAAGAGAGGCATAGAGAGAAAGAAAAGACCGCAAGGTTGTTGCGGTTCCAAGTTACCGTGCAAGGCAAGAGAGAGATGAGCAGAGAGACGGGGTCGCAGGGGTTGTGGCTCCGAAGCTTGTTGTACAAAGAGAGAGAGGGAGAGGTGCGAGTAGAGAGACAAGATCGCAGGGTTGCTGCAGTTCTGAGTGACTACACGAGGCGAGAGAGAGAGAGAGAAAGGGAGAGAGAGAGAGAGAGAGAGAAAGAGAGAGGCGAGCAGAGAGATGAGGTCACAGGTGCTGAGGCTTCGAAACTTGTTACGTAAAGAAAAAGAGAGGCGTAGAGAGAGACAGGACCGCAGGGCTGCTGCGGTTCCAAGTTACTACACGAGGCGGTAGAGAAGGAGGCATGGAAAGAGAGATGGGGTCATAGATGTTGCGGCTCCGGAACCTATCACGTGAAGAGAGACAAAAAGTGTACAAAGAGAAGGATGAGACCGCGGGTCCGCTGCAGGTCATAGTTGTTGACCACGAGGTAGGTTAGGGTGCCTAGGCTAAGGGTAGCTTCCCTTCCTCTAAAATTTTTCTCTATCCTCTCCACTAGATCAAAGAATCAAAAGAAAAGTCAAGCTAATGCCTCAATTTCATTAACAAACAATTCAACTCTTTTACAATTGAGCTAGGCTTGTATATAAAGGTCCAAC
Organism: Amborella trichopoda; assembly: GCF_000471905.2. Next base: position 886,439 of record NW_006499583.1, on the reverse strand, counting down.
TAAACAAGTGTGGATGCTCAAAACTAAGCCGAATTATAATTAAAAGACATTACAATAAAATATTGAATTTAGGAATAATGACCAAAATGCCCCCTTAAACCTTTTGTGCTAATGATGAAACCATTCCTCTCTGAGGGGCCTCTCTCCATTGCCAGATTTTGGAAGTTTTTTTAAGTGCTTGTGGTAGTGATATGGATGATCCATTATCATAGACTTGATGTTTGCTTGATTTTGAACTTTTTGATGCCTTTTGATCGCCTTGAGACAGACTTTTTCCGAAGGGTAAAAATTCGACTAGATTATGATCTTTGGCCTTCAATACAATGTGATTTGTGGTGCTCTGAGTCTTCATTTTGATTGCAAATTAAAGAGGAGGCCATCACAGTCGCTTTGCACTAATTTTTGTCCAATTTGGCTCTTGCTTGAATTATTTCTGAGTTCAGGAGGCCACCGAAAAAAAGGATTTCGTTGACCGGAAAAACCTTGCCATCTTCAACCTTGGAATTTGCATTATCCGACCTTCAATTGAGTGCAAAAGTTATACCAGTTTGTAGTGACACGGTCACATCGGACTCGATTTTATGATGATCCAATGCACAGATCTAAAGTTATCGACTCACAAAGCTCGGGATATCTTTCTTTCAAAGCTCTAATTTTCATGGTTTTGGGCTCATCTTTTCTCTAGAAAAGCTTTGGTTTTAGGTCACGTCCCGACGTGTGCCATATGTCTAAATGACTAGGTCGTCGAGACCTAGCTTGTGTCCGAATTTGAGCTTATTCTGATTGTAAACAAGTGACCTGTGGACGCTTAAAGATCATTCCGAGATGTGAAAATACACTCCCAAGATTGGGAATGGATTTGAAGGCACCGCACCACAATAGTGTAAAACCAACCCTTTTGCAATAATGTGGGCAAGACAATCGTGAGAGGTCCAATTGAGCCCAAATTTGGTCCCTAGGAGTTTTTCGACATTCTAAATGCAATGGAGGTAGTCTGGTTTTTTTTTGAAGCTCCTAGCATAGGGCTGTCATTATAAGGTCTCTTTATGGCATTTTAGGAACTGGTCTTGAGAACTGAATTTCATCCTGATTATATCAAAACTTATCGGAATGTGATGAAACCTTGAGACAGTCATTTGGGCATCCCAAACTACCCTTTTCATGCCTTTTAATTCCATTGTAGAACTTTTTCCAAGGTTGCCCAGTCTTAGGATTATTTTGAATTTTTCCATGGTTTGGCGATGTCTTGATAACGACAGGACCAGGTTGTTACTGGCTCTCTCCTTATGCGATTAGGGAATAAAAGTACATAAAAATTGACTTATAAAAACTTGCCCCAACGAATGTTGCACTTTGAGAGAAGCGAGAAGTGCTACATTCAAATAAAAATTGACCATCGAAGTTCATCTTTTGAATCCTTACTAAGACGTCTTTATTGCCTCTCAACAACAATTTTTCTTCTCGACCACTAGCGTTAGCACAACCCTTGAGGGGGAGATCATGGCAGGCTTTTTCGTGAAGGGGTGATATAAGTGGATAAGGCTTCCTTCTCAATGCTATTGGAATCCATTTTCGGGGGAAGCGTGTTGATATGGTACCTCGTGAAAGGCTTACCATTCCATGTCAACAACGCCTCTTAATGGTTTAGCTAGTGGGTTCCCTTGGTGGGCTTTGCCCCAATCTAGCTGGTGGTGAATTCTGACTCTGAGTGGGTGCCTTGCTTAACGGCATTACCCCACATTAGTTACTTTATTTGCAACAATTGAGGGCCATTGGTGTATGTGAACCAAATGTGGCGGAAACTTTGTTTTGACTATGGGGCCTGGCTAGTGGGTTTCCTTGGTGGGCTTTGCCCCAATCTAGTTGATGGAATTCTTTGGTGCTAAATGGTGCCTTGCATAAGGGTGTTACCCCACATCATTGGTTTTCATTTGCAACATCTGAGGGCCTTTGGTGTATGTGACCCTAGTGTTGCGGAAACGTTTTTTTGGCTCTGGGGCCTGACTAATGGCTTCCCTTGGTGGCCTTTGCCCTAATCTAGATGATGGAATTCTTTGGTGCTGAGTGGGTGCCTTGCTTAAGGGCATTACCCCACATCAGTGGCTTTCATTTGCAACATCTAAGGGACCTTTTTATTGAGGCTCTTTTACCAGTGACTTCTAGGTCATGTCCACTTTTTGCTTTCCATTTTTACTCACGACGCCCTTTCGGGTTTTCACCATGCTCAGTTTTTTTGTTTTCAGGACATTTTTACTCATGGCTTCACGGCCATATCCTCATGTCATTTTTACTCGTGGCTCCCTTGCGGGTTTTCACCATGCCCATTTTTTTTTGTTTTGGCAGTTTTTACCCATAGCTTTGTGGCTATGTCCACCTGAAGCTTCTATTTTCACTCATGATGATTCCCATCATGCCTGGCTTCTTAAAAAAAAAAAAATTTCATTAAAGAGACTCCCTCTTTGAGGGGTTATGCTTGAATGGGGCTCACCGGGGCAGTGGATACCGCGATTGAGCTGTCAGAGGATAGAGATGTGACATAGGCGTGTGTTTGTGCAAGGAGGCACACCAAGGTTGTGATATGTGTATTTTAGCGAAGAGCTGGATGGAACCATGAGCAGATGAAGCATCGTCAAGAAGGCAAAACGACGGGAGATTTGACTTGCGATCAAACGAGGCGTCATCACAGAGGCGAAGGGATGAGTGACTGTCCTGGGGTCAGATGAGGCATCGCTATGGAGGCAAAGTGATGGGAGATGACCTGGTGGCATGGTTCTGGGTTCGAGATGGACCCAGGACTTGAGATCACTCTCTCAGGAACCACGTAAAAGAGACGCTGGCAGGAATACCAATTGGTGAGAGAGGAATTTAGGTCGTGAGGTAGGACTTACCTCACATGGGTCCATGACATGCTTGGGCTGGCTCACATGGGCACGCACCCTTTTAGATCACGTGGATTGCCCCTCTGGCCTGTGGCCTGTTCGGAATCGCCTCCCTTGACTTGTTTCTTCTTTCCTTTGACCACACACACACACACACATTAGAATACAGACAAGTGGGTCAGAAGACCCCACCTTGTCTTTGAATGAATGCACAAAAGCGTGTACATTCACGAGGAAAATGAGGGAATGATACCATTGGGTCCATGTTAATTGGACAGCCTTCCGATGTCTTCTTAACAGGGGACTTACAACATCATTTTCTTGGTGGAAGAATGAGGGAAAGGGGGTGAGATGAAGAAAATAAAAGAAGAAAGAGAAGAGACAAAAGGTGGAGAGAATAGTTAGGGATTAGAGAAATGAAGAAACAAAGATTAGTTTGGCTTTCACTTGGTTCTTCAGAGAAATAGAGTGGAGAAAGAAAATAGAAACGAATGGTAGTTTGCCTTTCACCTAACTCTTCATAGGTAAAGAAAGAAAAATATTTGTTTTAAAGAGAGGAAGAAGAAAGGAATAAGAAAGAGGGTGAAGGTTAGCTTGACTTTCGTTAAACCTTCCAAAAGGGAGAAGAGACGAAAAGAAGGAGAGAAAGGAGAGAAGAGAAGTGAGAAAAGAATCATAGAGGGAAATGAGTGTGAAGGTTAGCTTGGCTCTCGCTAAACCTTCCAAAAGGGAGGAGATGAAAAAAAGAAGAGAAAGGAGACAAGAGAAGGGAGAGGGGAGAAATGTTTGTGCATGACAGTGACCATGCTGTGCTAAACAGGAGAGAGAAACAAGAGAGAAGAGATGAGAGAGAAATGTCATGCATAGCGGTGTACCCCACCATGCAAGACAAAGAGAGAGAAGAGAGAGAAATGTCGTGCATGGTGGTGTACCCCACCGTGTCACAGAGAGAGAGAAGAGAGAGAAATGACGTACATAGTGGTATACCCCATTGTGTCAGACAGACAGAGAAGAAAGATAGTTGTCTTGCACTTCATTGTACCCCGCCATGCCAAACAGAGAGAGAGAAGAGATAAATGTTGAGCACGACGGTATACCCTGCTGTGCCAAATAGAGAAAGAGAAGAGAGAAGAGAAACAGAGAGGAAACGTTTGGCATGGCAGCAAGACTGGCATGGCGGCAAGACTGACACGGTGGCTAGTCTTGCATGACAGCTAGACGGGCACGGCGGCTAGACTGCACTGCGACAAGACTGGCACAGTTGCTAGTTCGGCACGACAACAAGACTGACATAGTGGTGAGACTAGCAAGTTGGCAAGACTGACACGATGACTAGTCTGGTGCGGCAGCTAGACCAGCATGGCGACTAGATTACACGATGGCAAGACTGATATGACAGTAAGACTGGCACGATGGCATGTCCGACACGGTGGTAAGATTGGCACGGCAGCAAGACTGGCACGATGGCAAGACTGACACGGCGACTAGTTTGGCATGGCGACAAGATGCTTAGCTTGCCATCCAGTCAAGCAAGTAAAAGAGAGAAAGAGAAGGGGAGAGAGAATTAAGAGAGAAAGAAGAGGAGAGAGAAAGAAAGAAGTGAGGAGAGAGAGAGAAGAAAGAGAAAGGAAAGAAGAAGAGAGAGAGGAAAGAGGAAAAGAGAGAAAGGAAAGAAGAAAAGAAGGAAAGGAAGGAAGAAGAGAGAGAAAGGAAATAAGTAGAGAGAGAAAGGAAAGAAGAAGAGGAGGGAGAAAGTTACCTAAATGGCTAAGGCTACCATCTAAAATATTCTCTCTCCTCTCCCTCTCTCTCCAAGGCGTGAGACATGCCCCTCCAAAACTCAAGCAAAAAGCTAATTTTCTATTAATCAAGATGGCCCCTTTACATTTGAGCATCATGTGTGCTTATATAGATTTTTAAACATTGGTGGATGCCTAATTCTTAACCTAATTGTGGAAAAATAAGAATTAAATGAATTAAATAAAATTAAGAAATTAGGAGCAAAATGATGATTTTGCCCCTCACCCACAAATCCTGAAATTCCAATTAAGTCTTTGTCATGGCCATGCAACATTTGTGATCTTTTGAGATTCGTTCAGGGTCCTTCCGGTCTTTGTCTGGCCAAAAGATTATTATTTTCTTGATTGGCTCGGGAAGATAGTCGTTTGGATACCCATTTCGAGCCATGGATCCAACTTTTGGGTCATGATCACGAGTCATAAAAATCATGATAAACGTGCGATCTTTGATTCAAGATCACATCCGTTTCTCAATGTTTTTCCATGATTTCTTTATTGTATTTTGACGAGCATGCCTTCATGAGTGTTTGGCGACGAACGTGGCTCGATTTGGTGCCGAACGACCTTTTTCCCAATCTGGTATTTTGGCCAAAATTTGGTTTTTGGTGGCCAAAAATTGTGGCAACTTCGACTCTTTCATGTTGAGAATCGGACCGTCCATCATGTGCAAAGTTCGGCTAAAATGAAGCCTCTGACCTCATGCTCGTAATTGGTCTGATTTCGGGTCGATCTGAAGTGCAAGCGTCACGATGTGGCTGCTTGATCTAGGAATGCTCCTGCTGGAAAATCTGCAATTTTTCCTTGAATCGGAATCTTCACTCTAGTTTTTCTGCCAGCTCGGGCTACGACATGGGTCGTGCCACATATCGAAATGCTCGGATTAACGACACGAACATGATACCAAAATTTGAGCTTCTTCTAACCTGGGAAAAGAGAGATATGGCCCTCCAAAGTCCAGCCCCGAAAACCAAAAACACAATTTCGATTAATGGAAACTAGTTCACTGAGGGGGACACGGTATTATCGTGAGGCCTACTCGTTTTGGATAATTTGGCCATAACTTGGTCCAAAAACATTCTATTAAGCCGAAACTTGGTCCTTAGGGTTTTTGTACATTCTAAATCCAATGGCAGTGGTTCCACAATCATTTGACACTTTGGTGATTGGGCTGTAGTTATAAGGCTCATTTTCAGGGATATAGAGGCTGATTTTCAAAATTATTTCTACGTCTGCACTACATTAAACTAGTCAGATTGCGACAAAACTTGGAAGATATTCTCAGGAGACTCTGAGGCACGATATTAAACTTTATTGGGCAATTCTAAGACTTTTAGAAATTTCACTTCAAGATTAGGACTTATTGTCCTACGGCTTCCATTGTCCACATGCATTTTGGTACCTACAAACCTAGTTTGTGAAATGCTTTCTCCTTATTCGCATCAGGGATATAAGTGTTGAAAAATACCTTCAAATCGTTTGCTCTTCCGAATGTTCTACTTGCTCTTCCTTCGAATTTAGCTTTCTTCCTAGTCACCGGATCACATGAATGTCAAAGGGATACTTGTGTGAAGCTGCTTCCTGGAGGGGTGACCAAGGTGCTCAGACATCTGGAGGCCTTTTTAAGGGCTTGTAGACCCAGACATGGAGACTTTAGGGGGGAGAAGGGACTTGAGCGACTGGTGGGGGACATCTCATGGAATGCCCATGGTTCAACAGTTGGGGTCCTTGCTTAAGGGCTTGTAGACCCAGTCGATCAGAATCCAGGCTTGTCTGGCAGTCGGGTGCCTTTCTTAAGGGATTTCTTCCGAATCAGTCAGATTTTTTTTGCTTCTGGTGGGGGACATCTCATGGAATGCCCATCATCCACGTCAGGAGCTCTTCTTTGGATAGAAAGCCAAGGAGCCCTTGGTGGGCATTGTTTGCTGCTATACCAAGTTTGCTTTGACAAGCAGGGTACCTCTGTGGGCCTCATCCTGTCGAGTCAATTCGGGGGCTTTTTGTTAGCCTATCCTGAACGTTTGGTCCGATCAGGGAGAGGTTTGACGAGGTGGCCTTGACAGGGCTCTACCCTGATTGTTGTGGGTAGCTATTCACCTGATTTGACAGTTTCTTGCCTTTGAGGAGCTTTTTGCGCTTGTCGCAATGACTTTCATATTTTTGGTGTTCTTGGAAATGAGGTCCTTTAGCATGGGACCTCAACTTGCGATCTTGGTGATTCTTCCGACTCTTAGGTCCTTTCATGAACGGACTCAGACTGTTGGATTTTTCTTGAAGCTCTTTCTTTTTAGGTCCCAATAGGAAGGTATTTTGCAATAGCGATTTTTCTTTTTTGAAGTGTTGGCTGAAGCCGCATACGGAGGCAAGTGTTTCATCAACCTACTTATTGGTCCAAGTGCCCTTATGGGTTTTCACCTGGACATGGGGAAGCGGTGCTGTAAAGATGGTTTTCACCAACATCCTTTTTATTGGGCTCTTTTAGCCATGACCTGACGGCCATGTCTGCCCTTTTTCCATTTTTGCTCATGATGCCCTTTCGAGTTTTCACTGTTCCTGGTTTTTATTTTAAGGAATGCTCTTACTCATGGTTTCGTGATCATGCCCGTCCGTCATTTTTACTCGTGGAGTTCCCCTTTCGGGTTTGCATCATGCCCCTTTTTTTTTTTTTGTGGGGACGTGTTTAAGGTCATGCCTCAGGGACCCGGGCTATGTTTTAAGGTCATATAGTTTTGGCCATTGTGCGAAGAAGTTTAACGTCATGCGGCCAGGACGTGCGTTACAGTTTAGGGTCATATAACTTGGACTGTGATGGCGATGGATGATGGTATGTGGAGGCCATAGAGTGAGTACGGTGGTGGCTTGACTCACTTAAGGGAGATGGCACGAGACTGTCTATGTATGATGGGTGGTGTTTGTGTGGAAGATGGATAAGGGGTGGCCCACTAACTGTCGGTGAGTATGGATGATGGAATGGCTCACTGGGGATTCATGAGCATGGGCCCGACTCACTGGGGAATGTTGCGAGTTTATGAAGGGCAATGTAGATGGGCTCACTGGGGAGGAAGTGAAGGTGGTATGCGCGTGCGGAAGGGCTGGCTAAGGGAGGCATGTGTGGAAGGCCATGAAAAAGGTGTGCACGTAGTAGAGGGGACATACATGTGTGGAGGCATGTTCAAGGTCATGCCACCATGAACTGGGCTACGGTTTTGAGGTCATATAGCTCAAACCATTACACAAAGCAGTTTAACGTCATACGATCAGGACATGCGCTACAGTTTAGGGTCATGTAACTGGACCGTTGTGCAAAGCAGTTTAGTGTCATGCAGCCAGGACGTGCGCTACAGTTTAGGGTCGTGCAACTGGATCATTGTGCAAAGCAGTTTAACATCGTCCGGTCAGGACGTGCACTACGGTTTAGGGTCATGCAACTGGACCATTGTGCAAAACAATTTAATGTCATGCAGACAGGACGTGCGCTACAGTCTAGGGTCATGCAACTGGACCATGGTGCAAAGCAGTTTAATGTCATGTGGCCAAGACGGGTGCTGTAGTTTAGGGTTATGCAACTGGACCATGGTGCAAAGCAATTTAACGTCATGCAACCAGAACATGAGCTTCAGTTTAAGGTCATGCAACTGGACCTGGTGTGAAGCAGTTTAACATCATGTGGTCAGGACGAGTGCTGCAGTTTAAGGTCATGTAATTAGACCGTTTGTGCAAAGCATTTTATTGTCATGCCACCAGGACGTGTGCTATAGTTTAAGGTCGTGCAACTGGACCTTGGTGAGTAGTAGTTTAACGTCATGCAGCTAGGACGAGTGCTACAGTTTAAGGTCATGCAACTGAACAGTGGTGCGAAGTAGTTTAACGTCATGGGGGCAGGACAGGTGCTACAGTTTAAGGTCATGCAACTGGACCATGGCGCAAAGCAGTTTAACATCATGCGGCTAGGATGTGTGCTACAGTTTAGGGTCATGTAACTGGATTGTGACGCAAAGCAGATTAACGTCATGTGGCCAAGATGTGTGCTACAGTTTAAGGACATGCAACTAGACCTTGGTGCAAAGCAGTTTAATGTCATGCGGCCAGAACGTGCGCTTCAGTTTAAGGTCATGCAACTGGACCCTGCTGCCAAACAGTTTAACATCATGCGGTCAGGACGGGTGCTACAGTTTAAGGTCATGTAACTGGACCGTTTGTGCAAAGCATTTTAGCTGCATGCGGCCAAGACATGTGCTACAGTTCAGTGAGGGGTGGACTCACTGGGGATGTAAAATGCATGAGGCTCCATGGGGAATGAGTCTGTGGATGATGGTTTGACTCACTAGGAATGAAATGGCCGAGACCATTTATGGGCAGTGGGTGCAGATGATGAAGGTGTCCCAGTGAGGGATGGCGAGTGGAAGCAGATTCATTGGGAAATAAGTAGTGAATGTGACTCCTTGGTAACTAAAATGGGTGGAATCATGTGATGGGAGGCATGAATATGCCTCTAGTAGGGATGGAAAGGTGATGACGGTCGCACCTTGCCGATGCGCACACAAACGAGCCAGCTAGGGAAGGCATGCGTGGAAGCACATGCAAAAAGTCGTGGGTGCAGTGGACAAAGTGCCCGACAGTACAGGGGTTGTGCTCAGCGGTAGTCTGTGGGAGCTAGGCATGCACGATAGTAGAACGGGTATGACAGGCTGCAAAGAAATGAGCTTGGCAGTATGCGCGCGACAGCTTGCACACAGCAGCAAAATTACGTTCGGCAGGCTGCGGAGCAACATGCTTGATGGTATGCAGAAGACATCTTGCGCACGACTATAGAACACCTTTGACATGCTGCAAAGAAACATGCTCGGCGGTATGCGGATGACAGCTTGCACATGGCTGTAGAATGCATTTGACAAGCTGCAGAGAAACGTGCTCCGTGGTATGTGGACGACAGCTTGCGCACGGCGGCAGAACGCGATCGGAAGGCTGAGGAGAAACGTGCTCAGCGATATGCAGATGGAAGCTTGCGCACAAAGGCATGTGGTGAGGGACGCGCTCAGCTGTACCGTGCTCGGTGGCTTCACACAGAGATGCGCTCGACGGGTTGGTTCAGGTTTAGGCTCGGGCGGAAGCCCGACTTGGCCTGGTCCATCACCACTTGGTCTTCTGGACCTAGGCATCATTTTGACTTTGTGGGGGACAGATTTTGGGAAGCCTTAGGTATATATAAAAGAAAGGGTAATACCCCTGTACCATTTTTACCGAAGGTGAAAATGACAAAGTTGTTTGTTTAACAGCGTGAAAAGAATTCCAGCAGGTAGTGGGGAGTTCCGACTAACTGCGAGGAAAATCTCAGGCAGGGATCAGTGAGCTTGAGCAAGTGCTTTGCAGGGGGGTTTTCCGGCGGAAACAGTGGTTTAGAGAGGGTGTAGTTGGGTGAGCGCCCGTTAGCAGTGGTTTTTCGGCTCGTGTGAGTGCCAATAGGGGGTGCGAAAAAGGTTTCTGGCGAGAACTAGTGTCCGCCAAAGTGATAGGGGGAGATTTCAGCAAGAAAGAGTTCTGCCGTCGTGAGTTGCTGGGCCGAAACGGGGAGTATTCAAGTAAGCAAGGTTTTTTCGGTAGGACCCTGGAGTTTTCTTGGGATACAGTGAACAACAGTGGGAGAGGAACGGTCGATTGAGGCAACCAAATGTCGTCATTTGCATGTGTAAAGGGGATAGGTGTGCTGGTGAGGTGTCGTGCATGTAGTGCATGACAGCTGAGAAGATGGCTGTAGCAGGAGCGCACGTGCGAGTATTTTGACACATGTGAGGGAAACAACGGTGTGTCCCACACTGCAGTAAGAAGCGTGTGGCAGTAGGTCGCACTCACCAATAAGACACGTGCGGCATCAAACACATACAACGGAAAATTTAGCACTCGATAGTGCGCACGGCGGCAAATTTTGTGCCTGGCCGTAAAAAACACACACGACTGTAAATGCGCACAGCGATAAACACGCACGTCAATAAACACGCATGACATTAAACATGTGTGGTGGTAAACATGCATGGTGGTAAACGTGCATGGTGGTTAAGCCAAGCATTTTGAAGGGGCAAGTGTATGACCTCAATGGCCGAGCCTTCAGGCGACTGAGGTTCTGATAACATTTCGAAAGTGAAACACCAGAGCAGGGGAGTTGGGGACAAGCAATTTTACTGGCGATAGCTTGGTCAGGGGGGATCCAATTTGGCTTGCGGAGCCTTCATGTACACCAGAGTGGCCCCTGAGTGTCACCTTCATCAGCGGACCAGTGCATTTTGAAGTCCGCGATAATAATGATGGCACCTTTTTAGCTGAAGAGGGGGTTGCACTTCTTCATTGCCTAATTAGGGAGGTGGCTTCCAATGAATACCTTCCTACTCTTGGGAACAGGATGGCCAAGATAAAGGGGTTGGTATGGTCTTTTATTGGGCTCCGAGTGTAAGGAGAGCATTAGTTTCTGAGGGGTATTCTTCTGGGACCCTTAATGTGCTACAACTGTATGCAGACACGCTCGGGCGGGCTCCTTGTCAGCAGCTATTCAATGCTCAGCAGGGTATTTCGATCGGCGCTACAATACTATCAAGGCACTGTTGGAGACATGAAGTCACATTAGCAACATGTGGCTCTTCGGTCATGATGAGGCAGGAATCTCTCTGTTGGATCTTCATTTTATCGACGACCTACCATTGATGGGGGTGATGTATGACGAGTTCGTGCCTTAGAACTCGGTCATTTTTGGTGGGGCTTCGTTTGGGGGCGAGGCACCTCCAGCTGGTGTTTAGGAGATATTCGTGATCAACCAACTTCTTAGCTCTCAGTCCACTGGTGGTTGTGTGACCTTTACCCAATGGGTGAGGTTCTTATGTGGAGAATACCCTGATGCAGCCCAGTTGAATTGCACTTTAGGGGGAAAGGGGAAGGTCGTTATAGAAGAGATACCTCCAACTTATAAATGTCAGTCTGCGAGTGATGGTATTTTTCTGGCCGCCTACCTGGCCCTGTTCTTTTGCAAATTTGTCTTTCCTGGGGGGCCAGATGTAATTCGTCCTTGCTCGCTTTACATTGCCTGTGATATGGCAATAGGGCGTCAATATGCCCTTGCATAACCAGTCCTATGCAACATTTACTATGGGATGGGGGTTGTGTCAAGAGGAAAGCCATACAAAGGCAAAGAAGGTGGTCTTGGACTGGTGAGAGGCGAGGCTTTTCCTGGGGACTTCAAGACGCCTTTCCCAGTTCATTATGTGTTCGGGTGAATTGCAGCATACTTTCCCAGCACATATACCAGGAACTCGATTTTAGAAGAGAGAATGTGTCCCCCAACAGACGAAGATTGCGGAGTAGAGGGTTGTTTTCCATACCCCCGGGCATGCACGAAGTCTGTTCAGCAACGAGTCCTCCGACCTGCGTCGAGTCCCCTTCCTGATGGGGGGTTTCACAGACTGTGCTTTTGTAGATGTGCTTGGCCATGCACTGGATGTTGCTTCTACATGCATTAGGGAGCTCATGTATCTCTTAAGTGCCAGAGGAGGCGTCTTAGCCTATGGGACCACATATGGCACAAAGCTCGAAGGGTACTACCCCCACCACTTCACTCGTCAACATGGGCTTGACCAGGGGTGTCCCTTCCCGATCTTATTTGAGAAGCGTTATGGGAAGGTAAGTGCTGAGAAGGGTATCCGGTCCATGATCTAAATGCCCTCATAAGGAGTTTGTCCTCATAGTGCCCTTGCCGCGTGTTCCTCGCTTGGTGAGACCTCAAAGAGACCTGCACCCCCTCAAGGAGGGAAGAAGAAGAGGAAGCATTTTGTGCCCTTAAGTGCTTCTGGATCCCAGTCTGTTGTTGCACCTTCTCGGAGGCACAAGAGTGCTAGGTCATATGTTGTTCCTGAGCCAGTAATTAGTACTCCATCTCTATTCCTTTGGATTGTGAGATGACCCTTGTGCTATCGTCTCCAAGGAGGACGAGTTCGGAGTTGGCTCCATGTCACGACGAAAATGCCCCTTCAGGTTTGGCCGAGGCAAGTGGAGCTACAAATGGGGCTGCTGATGAAGGCCCTATTACTGTTCAGGGGGATGAGGTCGAAATTGGTGTGGGATCCGAGCAACATGAGGCAGCTGCTCCGGGTAATGTGGGTGATGAGGGTCCGAGCCCTGTTGGAGAAGAGGAGCCCATCTTCAGCAAGCAACCTGAAATGGCTGCTCTAGACGAGATGGCTGAGTGTGATGAAGGCCTCAACATTCCTCAGGGAGAGAAGCCTAGTGCTGATGAGACGCTTGAGGAACATGAGGTAGTTGTTCTTGAGGTGGCGGTGGGCATGGGCGATGGAGGCCTGGACACTACTTGGGGGGAGGCCCCTGAGGAATCTGGTGGTATGGGCTTCGAGGTAGCACTTCCAGAGGAGGCTATAGACATGACCGTCGTTTCTTTAGAGGTGAATCCTCATATCGAAGTGACTGCAGTTGCAGCCACTTCAGCTGTGATTCCCTCGACTGCGGTGATCTCGATTCCTGACTTGGCCCTAACAGTGACTCGAGGCAGCGGCGATCCTGGCATGGCTGAGGATGCGCTTTGCGCCTGCATTCGGCAATTAAGGGGACGATCCCTCATAGAAGTTTGTCCAACAATTGCAAAAATCCAAAAATATGTCCTCGCACTGCGTGCTATTGAGGGCAACCTAGAGGTCTTTGACCACTTCGACCTTCTCATGAATGAAATGGAGGGTTGGGGAGCGAAGGGGCTACAACAGGAGGCGGAAACAAGTGAGTTGGCTTCTTTGGAAACATCATTCATGCATCGTCATGAGGAAGTGGACTCCTGCGTACAGAGGAAAGCCATCGTGGCCACTCAGCAATCCGATCTCAAGAGGGAGGGAAAGTCCTGTTTTGACAAGATGATAGTCATAAAGGAGAAGATGTGGAGACTGAAGGACGAGTTTGATGAACTTGAGTAGGAGATGAATCAGAGGAAGACCCTGGATGTGGTCTTAGCTGAGGAGCTATCGGAACTCGTCCGCACCATTGAGTCAGAGATTGCCTCTATGGCACAAGTGGCTAGAAGGGTGGCTGAACTGAGGGAGCATGCTCAAGAGGCTAAGGCAGCATCGGAAGACCCCAAGACGAAGATTAATGAGATCATCGACCATTTCTAAAAGCGGCTTCATTCCTTCTTCCTCTTTCTTGTTTCATTTTTTTTTACTGTATACAGATACTTGTACACAAATTTTTCCCATATGAATGAAAAGCCACTTTTTGCCTTTTGCTCGTATTGTTCATGGCTTATATTTCTTCATTTTTCATTACTGCCTTCCAGGAGACCGCACGACAGTAAGGGGCGCTCCTTGTAGACACATTTGCTCTCACGATTTACTCATGATGCCCTCTCGGGTTTTCATCGCACCCCATCTTTTATTTGACAACGTTTGCCCACGATAGCTGGTGATGCTATCATGCCCCGTCATTTTTTTGTTTCTTTTTTTTCGTTTTCTTTTGACGCTTTTACCCATGGTGCCCTTTCGGGTTTTCACCATGTCTGTCTTTTGACATTTTTTGTCAATAACACCCTTTCAGGTTTTCGTCGTGTCCGTCTTTTCACAGAGAGAGATGAGAGGAGGTAGAGTACCCAAGCCCTTGTCTTGTGGTGTGGCAAGAAGCTGCAGCCCCAATGACTTCGAACAGAGCGACGGTTCCCTTTTCACCTCTTAGTCCTTGATTAATCAAGGACTCATAGTTCATTGTCCTCATGATGCGATGAGCCTGCTGACTATAGAGACTCCAATCAGGGGAGGTTTTGGCCTCTGGACGGGATGGGTTCTTTGAGATCTCATGTTCATCATAGCTCTTTGATTCTGGCATGAATCCCTCTAGGGGTTTTGAAGCGGTACATATTGGAGGGGCTTCTTCCACTTTGGCCTTCCCTTTACGCAAGGCTTCTAATTGGTTTTGAAGACTTTGCATTTCATTTCTTAGCTCGGCAAGAGTAACTTCTTTTGATGGTGGGGCGAGTTGTTTTCATTTGGCTTCTCTTCTACCAAGGAATCAGGGATGTGTGGGACTTTTAGAGAGTCGCATACTTGGGCTAGTCCTTGGACCAGATGAGGGACATCTTCTTCTTTTAGGGAGGTCGGGATGCTAAGGATACTGCGGTCTGGCTGCTGTGAGACTTCTGCCTCGAGTAGTGCAATAGAGATGGGCAAGACCTTCTGCTGGTCTGGAGTATAGGTGACCCTTGGGGCCAAAGCATCTACTCCCATGCATTCCTTGGGCTCGACGGTAACCATTCGTTCAGCAACCGGTGGGGGTTACTCTGGGTTGGACGAGGAGGGGAGAGTCTCATCTTCAGGGGAAGCAAGTAACGGTTCAAGGAGAGGACATGAAGTATTGGGGTGGATAGAGTCAGAGGGAGGATTTTGCCATCTCTCTCTTCTTCCTTGAACATGTCCAAGAGCACCCGTCTTACATCCTCAACGTCCTCGTGAGGGAATGGTTCCGCTCTTCTTACAGATCTTCGATCATCATCATTGGGTTCTTGGGATGATACCGGATCTATGTAGTAGTTCCTTGCATAAGCATAAAGCGTCTCGGTGATAGGGAACGGTCTTTTATCAACATAGACAATATATTGCCTTCCATCCCAGCTGTACTTAAAGCATTGATGAAGGGTGGACGGAACCACTCCTTGGTCATGCATCCAAAGGCGACTAAGAAAGATGTTGTACGAGGCAACGTTGGCAAAATCGAACCAAAACGGTTAACTGGTAATTAGGTTGGGAACGGTTCGAACCGGAACCGGACTAACCGGAGCAATTAACCGGACTAATTGGTCAAGTAGATTTTTTTAAAAAAAATTGGTTAAAATCCCCAAAACAAATTAAAAACAAATAGAAAAACTTAGATTAAGTATGCACCATCATATTACATACATTTATTTTATAAAAAAGTTTGATACAACTTTGGACACAATGACTAGAGCAAATTTCCAAGCTGAAAAACAAGGCAAAATGGACACCTTCAAAAAGCCACTTGTTATAAGTGAATAAGTTACAATCCTTTTACAGAACAATTACAACAATTTCTAGCTTTGTATAACCACTATAAATAAATTCAAATACCAACCCTTTATAGGTCAATTACATATAAAGCAAGACTAGCTTATGAATTACACTTTCATAGCACAAATTACATAAACTATGTCCTAAAGCTTAAATACATCATGAAACTAATCTAAAAAAAATTATAAAGAATAAAATCAACTAAATAGGGAATTAAAAATTTACATTAAAATAGGGAAGTCATGTTTCGAACCCCTTGTGCTGAGGCCACGCAATCGGGCCCTATAAGGACTTAATTTTGTTCCTTCGGATTGTACAAAAGTGGTTCAATTTCACAAGAGGGTCTAATCCAAATGGAAAATAATTACACACCTTAAAATAACTTCTTAAGATCTCAACACACTGCCATTATCATCCAAAATAGAATGCAAAAGGTTTGAATAGAATCGGATAAAGAACAAGAGAGTTATGACCAAACTACACACGGTGGTCCCTTGGACCACCAAAATAGTCTTGTATAGAAAGATTATGAACCCCCATATGTAAAAACGTGATAAAAAAGTTCTGAAAATGGAGTGACAATCTGAGACTAAAGTATTTGATGGGTTTGAAGCAAAGTAATTAATGGATACTATGTATGATCATGGATTCTCATGCATATAAGCTATAACTCATGAAGGACCACATTATGAATAAGCATGATGAAGAAGATGATCAAATGGGGATTCTAAGATCAATAAAACTTTTCAAAATTCAAAGCTCCAGCAACTATAGATGCCAAGGATATGATCTTATGATAAAAGAAAACTCAATGGAGTTTACCTTGATAAATGCACACTATGGACTTAAGCATAAGAAAGGAGGACCATCATCAAGATCCCCATTAATGGAACTCTAAAAGCTCTTTGTCTTCAATTTTCTCTCACAAAACCTTAGAAGAAAGAGGGGAGCAACAATTTCCCAAAATAGTTCAAGATTTGAGAGTGTTAGGGTTTGAGATCTCATGATGTGCTTTTATAACATGGGTGTAACTTTGGATTCAATCAACACCCTTGATGCACTAATCCAAAGGCACATGAGAGGCTAATGTACCTAGCCACCCATCCCCATCCAACCAGTAGGATGAAGGGATGAGATTTCATACCATTATTACTCACCATAATCCTAAGTTATGTTACTTGACCATTTTTTCCTTGGCCCATGTTTTTGTTCCAATTGTATCCAATATGGCCTTACAAAAATTCCCTTAGTTTTTTTTTAATAATGTATTAGAGTAGATAACCACAAAGGCTAAAAGGAAAAGGAGTAATTGTTAAAGCTCACACATGTGGAGATATTCTTCTTTATCAAAGCCAATCACTTTGTAGATATAAAGTTTCAAACCAATCAATTTAAAGATAATGTCCCCTTCACACTTGTGTGTGAAGATATTTTTAACTCAAATTTGAAAATACATTTTCTCTTTAATATCAAATAAATAAATTAATTAAACTTCACACATGTCACACATGACCCATGTGTGAGTTAATTAAGACATGTGATAAAAAGGAGGCCTTAATTTATAACATTATATAACAAAATATAACAATATATAACAAGACGCCATAACCAAACCCCTTATAAAACAACCAACCAAATGCCAATCTACTCCCTCACCTAAGGATCAGTGCCCAGCTGGGCGGTGATCCTAGAGTGAGGTGTGGTGTAATAATCCTAAAATTTCAAAAAAGAAAAAGAAAATAAACTTTTAATAAGTGATGGTCCATATGAGCATGATGGTCCTTAGGGACCATCACTACTTTCAAAAGCTTTTACCTTAAGCTTTTGCTGCCTTGCCACTTCCTTTAATGGACGTGGTTTTCAAGTGTTAAAAGTGGTTAATTACACGACACCTCATACATGAGATGGAGGCGTTTTAAAGAAATTAATTAAGATGAAAAATAAGACGTCGCCTAACAACTCCTTTCTCGCTCTCCCTCTTACAAACACAGTGAGCTCCTCTCTCTAGCCGAATTTTTATCGGAAGCTCTTTCTCAAATATTTTAGGTAAGTGACTTCATTATCGTGAAAAATATTCTCTTCTTTTAAAAAATGAAATGAAATAATTACTTCCGCTTATTATCATGAATTTTAGGCGCGATAAATTTTATGCGCAAGCGACGTCATTATTTTGAAAAATAATATTTTTAATAAAATTGTGATATTTTATCTATGTTAGAAATTTTAAATGCTGTAAATTCTTAGAAATTAAAGTTTTTTTTTTTGCTTTTCTATTGTTAGAAAATTTTAGATATTG
>NW_006499583.1:828231-868394 GCF_000471905.2 Amborella trichopoda | reverse complement strand
CCTATCCCATGCACATGCCTCATAAAATCATTTGCCCACAAGCCTTTGGTTAATGGATCTGCATGCATAGCCTCAGATGGAATGTAACTAACTTCTACTTCACCAGCTGCTATCTCTTGGCTTACTCTATGATATTGAACTTTAATGTGCCTTGACTTGTTGTGGAACCTTGGTTCAACTGCCATTGCTATTGCAGCTTGATTGTCACACTTGATTCTAATAGTTCCATTTTTTAGAGGGTTGAAGTTAAGATGATTCAAGAACATCTTAATCCGAATGGCTTCTAAAGTTGCGGAACGTAAAGCTATATACTCGGCTTTCGTGGTAGATAGGGCTACATTGTCTTGCTTCATGGTGGGCCAATAAATGGCACCACCCCCATAAAGAAATAGATAACCCGAAGTGAATCTCGAGTCATCCGGGTCTCTTTGATAGTCGGAGTCTGTGTATACCAAAACTTTAACCATAGGTTAATCCATAATCAAATGTTCCTTTCAAATAACTCATGATTCTTTTCATGGCTTTCCAATGTTCTAATCCAGGATCACTTTAGAATCGACCAATCAAGCTTTGAGCAAAAGCTAGATCGGGTCTAGTTCCCATGATTAAATACCTTAGTGATCCTATGGGATCCTTTCCATATCATTTTTCTCAAGATCATTGCTTGGTTTCATATTGACATTTAATTTTCCTCTCCTTTCCACAGGTGTATCTATAAGCTTAGATTCACTCACACCAAATCTCTCAAGAACTTTATTGTAATAGAGATAATTGAATAGTGTGGGCTGCTCTATCTCTTAAAATATGAATCCCTAACACATATGAAGCCTCTCCCATATCTTTCATATCAAACTTACTTGATAGTATTGCCTTTGTATCCCTTATATGGTCTAGGGTGCACTAGCTATTAAAACGTCATCCACATTTAAAGTCATGAAAGTAATGCCACTCCCATTGGTCTTATGGTATACACAATGATCATCCTCATTTGGTTTGAATCCATATCTAATCAGGGTTTGGTGGAACTTGAGGAACCATCTTCTTGAAGCTTGTTTGAGACCATAAAGTAATTTGCTAAATTTGTACATGAACTTTTCCTTTCCTTTCACAACAAAACCCTCGGGTTGGTTCATTTATATATCTTCTTCTAGGTCACCATTTAAGAAGGTAGTTTTCACATCCATTTGGTGTAGTTCTAGGTCAAGGTAGGCTGTTATCGATATGATCATCCTAATTGAAGGCATTTCTGCAACAGGTGAGTAGGTGTCAAAATAATCTACCCCTTCGTTTTGAGTAAAACTTTTTGCTACAAATCTTGCCCTGTATTTTTCAATACGACATTCGAAGTTAAGTTTCTTTTTGAATATCCACTTATATCCAATGGATCTAAGGTTAGCTGGTAATGAGACTAACTCCCATACATGGTTATTATGATTGAATTTATCTCATCTTGCATGGCTTCCTTCCATAACTTATTTTCCGGACAAGATATAGCATGTAGGAAAGAATAAGGTTCATTATCGAGTTCTTCACTAATCCTCTCATAGTCCTCCCCGAAGTAAGTGAAAAAGGCAGGTGGTCTCTTTATTCTCTCACTTCGCCTAAGTGGGATGGTTTCAATTTCTTTGTTAGGCTGAAGCTCATGGAAGTCTACTCGCTTTTGGGTTGTTTCTCTATCATGGAATTCATCTTCAAGGAAATGGGCATCAAGGCTTTCAATCATATTACGATTCAAGATGTTATAAAACCTAAAACCGTTCCCATGACTTGGGTATCCTATGAAAACACATTTTATGGTTTTAGGATCAAGTTTGGACCTATTTTAGGATGGTATGAGAACATGGGCTGAACATCCCCAAACCTTGAGGTGCTTTATTGAGGGAGGTCGGCCCATGAAGAGTTGGTAAGGAGTTGATTGAATTGCTTTGGTGGGAGTCCAATTAAGGGCATATGTGGTGGTTAGAATTGCCTTCCTCCAAAACACTAATCCAAGATTAGCAGTACTCATCATACTTCGTACCATCTCAACTAGGGTCCTATTCTTTCTCTCGGCAACCCCATTTTGTTCGGGTGAGTAAGGCGTAGTGGTTTGGTGGACAATCCCATATTGGACACAAAGATCTTGGAAGGCTTGGGAGGTGTATTCCCCACCCCTATCTGATCTAAGGTTTTTGATGGTTCGACCTAGTTGGTTTTCAACTTCCACTTTATATTGTTGGAATTTGGTTATGGCCTCACTTTTGCTTCTCATGAGATAGGTGTGACCAAAACGGGAATGGTCATCAATGAATGTTATGAAGTACTTCATGTGCCTCATGGTAGGCACACTCATAGGTCCACACATATTGGAGTGGATTAGTTCAACCTTTTGGTGGGACTTCTTAACATCTTTCCTTTAAGGCCAGCCTCGCATCTATTATGAGAATCGATATTCATTTTATCAAGCAATCCTTCTTTCATCATAATATGCATTCTCGATAGATTAATGTGACCTAACCTTAAATGCCATAAAGTAAATTTTTGTAAATCATCACCCATGTAAGCAAACTCCTTTTCATTTTGATTTCATAAAGCCCTTGAAAAAAGTGGGCTACAAAAATAAGGTCTCCATTAATAGAGCTATCACACACATAGACCTTTTCCTCCTTGAACAAGAGCACAAACTCGGCTTTACTTATCTTGGAAACCGAGATGAGATTCTTCCTCATCCCGGTGCATAGAGGGTGTCCTTAAGTATGAGAGTCTCGCAATTAGTGAGCTCTAACAAATAGTCCCCTTTTTCTGAGACCCATTCCATTTAATTTCCTATTATGGGTACCGGGTTTGACATCATAAAATCTTCTAAAGCCCTTCAAACAATTTGTCACATGGATAGTAGCCCACAGTCAAGAACCCACACATCCACCTCCTCATTGGCAATCAAAGTCTCATGGACCACGCAAACTCTCTCTTTCCTTGGTCTTTCATCGGTATTAGCTTGAGGCTTACCGGTATTTGGCTTAGGAGCAAAATGAGGGTTTTTGGAGAAGGATGATACCTACAAAACTTTTGGGTATGCCCATATTTCTTGCATCTAAAGCATTGCACCTTCGTATAATCTTGGCTTGAGGGCCAAACTGACCTCCCACCTAGCATCATGGGTGTGGGTGGTGGTTTAGGCCTAAAAGGCATGGGGCTCGCATGGTTTGGTGGGTAGGCATGTATTTTAGGAGGGTAAGGGCTAAATGGATAAGGGGAGTAGGATTTTCCCTTTTGCTTCCCCTTCCCTTTCCATTTTTCTTTTCCCTTTCTTTTTTGTTCTTATCTTTATCACTCCCACTCACTCCCACATTACATGTATTCACCATAGAAGAGTTAGGAAGAGAAGAAGAGATAGGAATAATAAGTAAGGGAGCAAAAGAAGATGAGGGTTGGTGATATTTTACCATATGGACCATGGAAGATGGTCCATCCATTGCCATCCTTCTTTGCTCTTCCCCTTCTATGAAAAATGCAATCTCCTCCATTATTGTAGGCCCATCTTTGGCCATCAAATTGGCCACAAAGGTCTCCCATGAGGGAGAGATTGAAAGCACAAACATCGCATTTTGTGTCACCTCATCATATGAGTGATAGGCTCTCTCACACTCTTTTATACAACTCTTGAACTCTCTTAGATGATCACCCACTTTGGTGCGATCATCCATTTTGCAACACATGAGATTCGTCATTCTAATGATCCTTTGAGCTTCATTCAGTGTGTCGTATTTTTTTTCATGCTCTCCATAATATCTTTGACACATATGGAGTTCTCATACTCCTTAACAAAAGAATCACTCTTGGTTGCAAAAATAATATTTCTGGTACTTTGGTTTTTGTTATGACATGTCTCATATGCATCCTTAACAACTTGAGGAGCATTGACTGAGGGCGGATTAGGTGGTCTAGAAGTCAATAATGGCAGTAGACCATCTTCATGAAACACAACCAATTTTCCTTCTCCATTCGGAGAAGTTGGTTCCATTGAAACCTCTCCTTCTTAAGCAACTCGGTGAGTATTGAATGGGCTGCCATGGGTTCTTGTTTGGCACTCTATAATCCTTCTAAATACCCTAAAAGAGGCTGAAAATAAGCCTAGCTCTGATACCAATTGAAAGTGGATACAAAGACTAGAGCAAATTTCCAAGCCGAAAAACAAGACAAAATTAACACGTTCAACAAGCCACTGGTTAAAAACGAAGCTAAGTGAACAAGTTACAACCCTTTCACATAAAACTTACAACAATTTCTAGCCTTGCACAACCATTATAAATAAACTCAAATACCAACCCCTTATGGGGCACTTACATATAAAGCAAGTCTAGCTTATGAATTACACTTTCATTGCACAAATTACATAAACTATGTCCCAAAGCTTAAATACATCATGCAACTAATCTAAAAAAATTCTAAAGATTAAAATCAACTAAACAGGAAATTAGAATGCCAAATTAAAATAGGTAAGCCATGTTTCGAACCCCTTGTGCCGGGGCCATGCAATCGAGCTCTATAAGGACTTAATTTTGTCCTTTCGAATTGTACAAAAGTGGTTCAATCTCACAAGAGTGTCTAATCCAAATGGGAAGAAATTACACACCTTAAAATCACTTCTTAATATCTCAGTACACTAACAATATCATCCAAAACAGAATGCAAATGGTTTGAATCGAATCGGATAAAGAACAAGAGAGTTATGACCAAACTACACATGGTGGTCCCTCGGACCACCAAAACAATCTTGTATAGAAAGATTGTGACCCATATGTAAAAACGTGATGAAAAAGTTTTGAAAATGGAGTAACACTTTGAGACTAAATTATTTGATGGGTTTGAAGCAAAGTAATTAATGGATACTGTGCATGATCATGGATTCTCATGCATATACGCCATAACTCATGAAGGATCATACTATGAATAAGCATGATGAAAAAGATGATCAAATGAAGATTCTAAGATCAATGAAAATTTTATAAATTCAAAAATCCAGCAAATATCGAATCCAAGGATATGATCTTATAATAAAAGAAATTCAATAGAGTTTACGTTGATAAATGCACACTATGGACTTAAGCATAAGAAAGGAGGACCACCATCAAGTTCATCATTAATGGAACTCTAAAAGCTCTCTCTCTTCAATTTTCTCTCACAAAATGTTAAAAAAAGAGGAGAGCAATAATTTCCAAAATGGTTCAAGAGTTGAGATTGTTAGGGTTTGAGATCTCATGATGTACTTTTATAACATGGGTGTAACTTTGGATCCAATCAACACCCTTAATACACTAATCCTAAGGCACATGAGAGCCTAATGTACTTAGCCACCCATCCCCATCCAACTACTAGGATGAAGGGACGAGATTTCACACCATTATCACTCACCCTAACCCAAAGTTATGTCACTTTACCATTTCGTCCTTGGCTCATGTTTTTGTTCCAATTGTATCCAATATGGCCTTGCAAAAATACCCTTAGCTTTTTTTTAATAATGTATTATAGTAGACAACCACAAAGGCTAAAGGGAAAAGAAGCAATTGGTAAAGCTCACACATGTGGAGATATTCTTCTTTATCAAAGCCAATCGCTTTTTAGATCTAAAATTTCAAACCAATCAATTTAAAGATAATGTCCCATTCACACATGTGTGTGAAGATATATTTTCACTCAAATATGAAAATGCATTTTCACTTTAATATCAAATAAATTAATTAATTAAACTTCACACATGCCACGCATGACCCATGTGTGAGTTAATTAAGACGTGTTAAAAAGGGGCCTTAATTTATAAAATTATATAACAACATATAACAAGACGCCATAACACAACCCGTAATAAAACAAGCAACCAAATGCCAATCTAGTCCCCCACCTAAGGATCAGTGCCCAGCTGGGCGGTGATCCTAGAGTGAGGTGTGGGGTGCCATGTGGCAGCCCTATGGCCACTCAGACGCCACATCGAACTACCAGGTCAGGATTAAAATGGAATTTGAGTCAAACAATATGAAAACCCTTATTTTTTTAGCAAATAAAATTTTAAAAAATTATTTAAAATTCACAATAAATATTTAAAGTATTTTTGAGTAATTATTAGGTTTTTATCATTATTATAAAATCGGATAAAAGGTATGGTGAGATCTCAGGCTAATAACTATAGGTATCGGAGTACTCCATTGGGCCAGTCCTGAATGATGTTCCGCTGACTCTCAGATCAACTCAATCGATCTATGTTCCACAGTCTAAAGCAGGGATACATAATTGGCCATATCAAAGTCACTGAGCCAGAACTTCTAATCATTCGGCTCTCAATGGATTACAGGTATACCCCTGTGGAACATGATCCAACTCAATTACAGGGTTCCTCTCAAAGCACATGTGCAGTGGCTCTTCAAAACTCGAATAATGCATTTGGAAGAGTGGTTTCCCATACGAAATGAGTAATGGTCTCATGTCAGGATACAGACTTATGTCCCATAAATCTTGACCATTATATATAGAGTGAATATTCATTAAGTACTTGAGTTCTATTTTTCTCATTTGGATTCTCCAAGCCGCGGTCGATTGCAGCTAAACATGAGGCTAACCTATAAAATCTTGACTAAGAGGTGACCCTCACACCTCCTTGAGAAATTGCTTTCTCAACACGTGAACTCTCGATGCCTCATGTGTACTCGGGGTAAAAGAATCTGGGCTCCATTTCACAAGATGTCAGGATTTCAATCTCTCAATCGCTCCTACTGAATGAGATACTACTGGAATTTAGGCCTTGATAGGCCATATATCCAACACTTTTTATATAATTTAATATTTGAATATTATGAAAATATGCAAGACAATTTATAATTTCACATAAATTTAATGGATGAAGTTACAAAGTCCA
Organism: Amborella trichopoda; assembly: GCF_000471905.2. The sequence goes on along the minus strand of NW_006499583.1, from coordinate 861,505 downwards.
ACTAACAATGGATGATGCAACAATATATGCTTCTATATTGTTTTAATGTTGATGTTGAAAAATGTGGTTTTAATGTTGAAAGACCCTTTAATATGGTTTAGAATTGGGTTTGAGAGCGTATTTTTTTGTAGCATGATGTTCCCAGCATTTCGAAAGGTTGTGAGTCAAGGTAGGAAGAGAGAGCTCCTCATTTACTTAGTAACTTGGTAATCAAATGCAGGGTGTGGGTCAAGGTATTAAGTGCTTCTTCAAATGGCCAAATCACATATTTTAAAAATATATGGCCAAGTCAATTTTCAAATGGCCAAATCGATTTTGAAAAGACCAAATCAATCTTGAAATGGCCAAACCTCATTTACTCAGTAACCTTTTGAGTTGGGTTTTAACATGAAAAAATAAAATTATATAAGATGGCAACTTTAAAATGTAGAATTAAGATGCACATTTTGTTTAAAAAAAAAATAGGTTAAGTTTTTATCCATTTCAGCATGTGAAAACATGAGAGACGAGTAAAACACTTTTTATTTTCTGCTTCTTTCTTCATAGAGGCTAATAAACAGATTTAAGGAGTGTGAAGTTGCAACAAATGATAGATAGCTTGTAACAAATAAAAAAAAAATTAGAAGAAAATTTCACAACTAAACAAGAAGTTGAGAACACAGACATCAGTAACATACACCAAAAATAACCTTAAAAAGAAATAAATTTTTTCTCATAATCAGCACAATATTTTTATAAAAAAAAATATAAAACGTTAAAAACAATCCAACAAGCTCACAAAACATGTATAACATTAAAAAGAAACTAATTTTTTCCTCATATTCATCACAAAATAAACATATGTTTGTAAAAAACAATATAACATTAAAAACAATCCAACAAGCTCACCAAAAATATATAAATTTAGAAAAAAAAGAATATATCATTTTTTTCTCATATTCATTCATAAATTTCATATTTTTATAAAAAAAAAAGTAATTTTATTAAAAAAAAAAGTTTGTTTTAAGAACCCTAAAATCGAGCCATAGAATATATAACCTTTAGAGTCGAAATCAACCCCATATCTTTCATTTTTTGAACAAATAGATATGGGGATATGATATATACTTCAATTAAGATTCAAATGCTCCAAATTACATGAAAACTTATTCACTATTGAGATCTTTATTCAAAAAATTGCGAATTTTTTACTTCACAAAAATTTCAGGAAAAAACGCAGCAAAAAAAAATCGATATAAAAAAATTTAGTCAACAGTAAATCAAAATAACTAGTTCATTTGAGAGATAAGGACTTTATGATCAAACTTTAGTGATTAATTCAATAAAAATCGATCAATTGATTGATCAGAAATCAATTTGTTTGGATAAAACAGTTCTTCGAGCAGCAGTACTTTGGGCCCAAAAAGACCCCAAATCTTCATCGTTTTGGAAAAATTGAAATATGTAAACATTGAATCCTTCAACAATCAATCAAAGCCCTCCTTTTTTTATGAAAATCTATGAGGTATTAAAGCTGCATTTGATAGAATGGCGGAAATTTTTAATTTTCAAAAATCCCCATTTCAATCCACCAAGAACTCTTTGCTTTTCGACTTTTGATTCAATAATAGATAATCTATAGAAACTTTACAGTGTTTAACATCAATATTTGACTGAAAAAACAAAAAAAAACTACAAAATGGAAGAAAAAAAAGCTGCAAAATCTTGATCTATGAAAATAACGGACCTGTGTCAAATAACAGCCATTATTTTATGCGTTATAACGCACGAAAACAACAGTAAACCGGACCGGTTAGGAAAATCGGTCGGTTTTGAAGAAAAATCGTCGGTTTGACATTGAACCGATCGGTTTTTTTCTCGATTTTTTTTGGAGAGTTCCGACTTACCATGTGTACTGCAAAACCGGCCCTAACTGGAATCGCCACCCCACCAATAGCGATATAACCGGCCTGTTCCGGTTCTAACCGGCCGGTTTTGCGAACACTGGTACGAAGTATTGATGTCGATTACATGGAACTGGGCGTGATCATTTAATTCATTGATCTTGAGACGTAGGCGAACAACATCAGCTGGTTTCTCTCTTGACTGGACCCTTGAATTGTGATGTTCGTCAGTGTGAGGTCATCAGATCCCAGCCCTAGACGGGTGAAAATCCTTCTTGGGATAAGATTGACTGCTGATCTCTGTCTAGCACAATTCGGCTGATGGGACACGCATGCAACTCGCCGGTTACAAAGAGCAACCAGTTGTGCAACTTTTCGCCCAATTGAACGTAATCATCAGAGAAGGTGACTGTCAGACAGTTGTTTAGGATAGCAGGGTCCACTTTGATGGGTTCTACTTCAGTTTCATATACCTCTGGGCTGGAGAGAGCATGGACAAGGGCCATACGGTAGTCTCTTGAGAGCATAAGGGCAACATAGACACTGTGAAGGGCAAGGAGCTTTCTCAGGTGTCCAACCACGTCATATTTGACCTTGTCATCGTCGATCTCTTGAACTCCAGGACCTGGCACAGGTTTAGGTAATATGGAAGGTTGTGAGGTAGGCTTACGTGGAGGCTTGTTTTGGGGTACCTGTTGACTTTGCTGTCCAACCGGTATTGATTTGAGAGGTTGTGAGGATTGGGTAGGTAAAGGTCACGCCACCAGATTTGGTGCCGACTAGCCAGGTCTTGCAGCCGAGCCCAGTGTGGATTGGTTAGATTGGGTGATAGGAGTATGTGTTGACGGAGTGGAGGTTAATGGAGGTTGAGGGTTTGGAGATGGTTGGGTGTATGGAACCAATGGTGGTCCCGGGTACCTAAGGAGTGGTGGATTGGTCAATGTGTTAGGGTGTGGGATGAGTGGCGGACCTAGGTACTTCAAGAGTCTTGGTTTCTACATGAGTGGCTGTAATCTTCTCTTGGACCTTAGACTGATTTGGTCAGTATTGGCCACTGCTTCAGAGATCTGCACTATGTGGCATGCTTCATGAGAATGGAAGCTCTGCCCTTTTGACTCTCTTAGTCTTTATTTGAAGTCGGGCTTAGGAGGCCATTGGGGTTTCTTGGCCTTGGGATTCTTGTGTCACTCGATGAGCTCCTCAGTAGTGGGAGAAGGCTTCTTGTTAGCTCTAGATGCTAAGGCGTCAGCTACTGTCAAGAACCCAACTGCTTGTGCCACCGTCTTCTTCAGTTGTTTTCGATGCTGTCTGCTAATGTTGCAACTTTTCCGCTCTTTGTCAAGAGCTTCAAATTTTGGGCATTCGCGAGTTGAACTTGTAGATGACATGTTAGCAAAAGAAGAAGTAGGTTTAGAAGAGTTGGGGATAGAAGATGGGGGGAGCTTTTAATGTCATCACTCATATTGGACCAATCTAAGTACCTTTTAGTGTCATCACCGAAATTGGACATGTGCAGGGAATATTTTAGGTCTTCACCCTGCTTAGACCATTGGAGGGTGCTTTTATGTCATCACCCTTATCGGACGTGTTGAGAATCTAATTAGACGAAGGCTCAAGAATGCCTTCTTGACCGGACTGCGGGTCTTGGTCAGTGAAAGTGACTGACTTGGGGAAGAAATCCCACAGGGTCGGCAACGGAGGAAGGGGCTGGAGGAATTCAACCTCAGTCTCTGGTTGGGGGATTTTTCTCTTTCGGCAAGCGGCCCTTGGTGCTCGTCTCCTTTTTTCATTTTTGCGAAAGGGCACAAGATGGCCAGGTTCGCGTAGCTTGGGAGCTGGCTTTGCTTGGTGAACCACTTCCCTTCTCATGGACTTTATTCGGCTTAGTCCTCGATAGACTTTCCATGGTTGCGAAATTGAGGATTCATCAGAATCAGAAGGCTTGTGCGGTGCATTCTCATAGGAGGTTTGTGTCAGAGTGACCTCTTGTGTTGGCAGTCTGGTGGTTCAAACGTCATCCCCTAGGATAGTGTCAGTGATGTGTCGTTCTTCAAATTTCTTTATGATTATGCCTTGGAAGGCGAAGCACCCCTCTAAGTCATGATCTCGTATCTGATGATACAGGCACCAGAGGTTATGGGTTCCTCAAGCGAGGTTGTTGGGCTGTCTCGATGGCTTTGGTGCAATGACCCCTACTTGAAGCATCATGCAAAAAATGACCTAAAGAAGGTCTAGTGGTAGTTCATCAAGATGACATTCTTGCTTATCGTCTTCTTGTAATGTCACCACGTGGAGTGCTTCAGTTGTCCCGAATGCCTTCTTGAGGCTATCGAGCTGTATTTGTTTCTTTTGAATTAAATTTGATCTCTGAGAGTGAAGCAATCCCAGATAGGGTGCCTCAACATTCTACGATAGGCTCAATAATTCTTGTGGCTAACAAAATCAGCATCTTCTGGCTTTTCATCTCAAGCAAGGGGATTGTCTGTTGCTCTATCAATATCCGGAGTAAGGTCGGGACCCGCTCCTTATCGAAGCTGTAGACTTTCTTTCTCTTCTCTGCCAAATAGTCCTCTTTATATAGGTTTGGAGGTGGAGGCACCTAATTATAGTACTGGGGTTTTTGTTGGCTTGCCTGAGGTGTCCCTTGAGTACTTGAAGAGTTCACCCTGTAGAGAAATTTAGAGCTTGAGGAGAGGGCTTCTTGGGATCTGATACAGTGATAATGGCACTAATCATTCCTTTCTGTTGACTGCCCCGAGAATTGGGACGAACATTACTAGGGTTTCGACTATTTCCCCGTTTGATGACTGCATCTAGGGCTCGCCGTGATGCTTGAAAAGGCTTTCTATGCGGATTGCTTTGGAGACCAGATTCGATATAGAAGTTGGGTTTGAAGCCTCAACATGCAGGGAGATCTCCGGTCGCATGTTGCACACACATGTTTGGACCGCATCAATTTAAGGCATGGGGGTAGCTTGGTGCTCATCTAGATCTCTCCATCATGCAATAAATTGATTCACCGGCTCATCTGAGCCTTAGATCAATGTGAGAAGTTCAATAGCCTGGACTTTAGTAAGACGCCTCGATCTCGCCCTAAGGTCGGGATGACCTAGTGGCTTGGCTCCGGGTTCGAGATGGACCCGATACCTAAAACTGCTCTCTCGTGAACCATGTTAGAAAGTCACAGGTAGAATTGCCAACTGGTGAGAGAAGAATTAAGGTGTGAGGTGGGACTTACCTCACCTGGGTCCGCGACGCACTCGGGCTAATTCACGTGGGCGCCTTCTTAGATCACGTTGAAATGCCCCCCGGACTTATGACTAGTTTGAAATCGCCTCCTTTAGCCTATTTATTCTTTTCCTATAGTCACACACACACATTAGAATACAAGACAAGTGGGTCTGAAGACGCCACCTTGTCATAAGGTGAGCGCACACATGCGTATATACTCAAAGGAAAACTGAAATGACATGTTCGAGTTCGTGGAAATTCGAAAGCCTTCCTACGTCTCATTGGCAAAGGACCCTTAGTACATATTTTACAAAAAAGCAAGAACAGAGTGAGATAGAAAAGAAGGACGAAAGAATGACTTGAGGGCTGGTCTGCTTGTCATCCAGCTCTTCTGAGATGAAGGAAAAAGTGTTTACTTTTAATAGAGAAAAAAGAAAGCAGATGAGAGAAGGTGAAAAGGAGGAAAGAAGTTTGATCAGGCAGCTAGACTGGCACAATGGCAAGACCGGCACGACGGTTAGTTTGGCGCAGTAGATAAATGAGCACAGTAACTATATCGGCACGATGGCTAGGCTGCTTGATGATAAGCATACCACGGTGGTTGGCCTGGCGCAACGGCTGATCTGACACGGTAGTTAGATGGGCACGGTAACTAGACCGGCATGACAGCTAGGCTGCTTGGTGTCGAAACTAACACAGTTGCACAAGGCTCAGCCTACCCTCTAATCAAACAAGCAAGGAAAAGAAAGGGGGGGCTGGAGAAATTGTGCTCAGCAACATGCACTGCCGTGCAAGATAGAAAAGAAAGAGAGAGAAAGATCATGCATGATTATGTGTGCTGCCGCATAGGATAGAAAGAAGGAAGAAAAAAAGGCCCCGCTCGGCAGCGTTCTCTACCATGCACGTCATAAAGAAGGGAGAAGAAAGAGAGGGTCACACTCGATGGCATTCACTATCTTGCAAGACAAAAAGAAGATGGAAAGGAGAGAGCCGTGCTCGGCAACATTCATTGTCGTGTGAGACAGAAAGGAGAGAGAAGAAGAGAGGGTCATGCTTGGTAGAATTCACTGACGTGCAAGATAGAGAGGAAAGAGAAGAGAGAGAGAAGGTCGTGCTTGGTAGTGTTCATTGTCATGCAAGACAGAGAGAAAAGAGAAGAGAGATAAGGTCATGCTCGACAGTGTTCACTGTCGTGTAAGACAAGGAGAAAAGAGAAGAGAGGGAAGGTCGCTCCTAATAGTGCTCACTGTCGTGCGAGACTGAGAGAAAAGAGAGAGAAAGTCATGCTCGACAGTATTCATTGTTGTGCACGACAGAAGAAGAAAGGAGAAGAGAGAGAAAGGAAAGAAGAAGAGAGAGAAAGAGAAGAAGAGGAAAGAGAAAGGAAAGAAGAAGAGAGAGAAAGGGAAGAAAAAGAGAGAAAGGGAAGAAGAGAAGAGAGAAAGGAAAAAAGAAGATAAAGAAAGGAAAGAAGAAGAAAGATAAAGGAAAGAAGAAGAGAGAGACAGGAAAGAAGAAGAAAGAGAAGAAGGAAACAAAGAGAGAAAGGAAAGAAGAACAATAAGAAGAGAGAGAAAGTCATGCTCGACGATATTCACTATCGTTCACGATAGAAGAAAGAAAGAAGAGAGAGGAAGAAGAGAGAGAAATAAGAGAGGGAAAGAAGAGACATAAAGATGAGAGAGAAAGAAGAGAGAGAAAGAAAAGAGAGAGAAAAAGAGAGAGAAAAGAGAGAGGAAGAAGAGAGAGAAAGAAAGGAGGAAAGAGAAAGTTACCTAAGGGTACCCATCAAAGTTTTCTCTCTCCTCTCTCTCTCTCCAAGATGTGACCCAAAACTTCAAGCAAAAGGGATCTTTTTATTGATCAAAAGAGGGTTCTTTTACATGTAGATGATACTTCTTATATAGAAGTGGGGCCCAGACATGGGTGGATGACTAAAACTTAACCTAATTGATAAAAATTAACAATTAAAGAAAATTAAGAAAATATGAGCAAAATGACGATTTTCCCCTGCACCAATAATCTGCGAAATTCCAAACAGGTCCTTGCAATGGCCATTCAATCTTCATGATCTTTTGAAATCCGTTCGGCGTCCTTTTGATCTTCATCCTATCAAAAAATTATTCAAAAAATTATTCTTTTCTCGATCGGCTCAGTAAGACGATCATTTTGATACCCTTTTCGAACCATGGATCGGACCCACAAGCCATGATCATGACGTGGCAAAAACATGGGAAACGGGCAATCTTAGATTTAATATTCAACCCATTTCTCAGTGTTTTTCATCAATGTATTCATTGTAGCGTATCGAACATGTTTCCACGATCGTTTTGCAAAAAGAACGACTTGATTTGGTGCCCGGACGACCATTTTTCGAATTTAGAAACTTTGGCTGGAGTTTGGATTTCGGTGGCCAAAATTGCAGCAACTTTGGACTCATCATACATCGAATCTGACCATCCATCACACGCGAGGTTGGGCTCCGATGAAGCTTCTAATCTAGGGCTTGTAATGGGTCTTGTTTGTGGTCGATCCTATGCGCGAGCGCTGTGATGTGGGCGTTTGATCGAGAAGACGTGTTGCTGGAAATTTATGCTAATTTTGAAAGTTTTCTGACAAACTTCTCTCTTCGATTGCTCTCGGTTTGGGGCATGTTATCATGCGTGCCATATATCAAATCGATCGGGTCAACGAGACGAACATGCTTGCAAAATTTGGCTCGATCCAACCTAAGATGAAGGAGATATGGCAACGAAAATTTTGCACCCGGAATTGTGATGCACAGTTTCCACTAATGGAAACTGGTTCACCGAGGGTGCACCATAATAGTGCACGACCTACCTATTTTGGGTAATGTGGCTATAACTTTCTTCGAAAGCGTCGGAATGCATTGAAAATTGGTAACCCAGGGTTTTTGAATGTTTTGAATCCAATGGAGATGGTTTGAAGACCATTTGATGCTCTGATAATAGTTCTGTAGTTCAGAGTCCATTTTCATCATGAAAGAGGCCGAATTTCGTGAAACTGTTTTGACGTATACACCACATAAAACACATCGACTTGGGACGAAACTTGTCAGACGTTCTTAGGAGACTCTTATGCACAATCTTGAACCTTCTTGAGCCATTCTAAGATTGTCGGACATTTCACTTTCAGATCAGGGATTATTGACCTACGGCTTCCGCAGTCCACAAGCATTTTAGTACCTGTGGATCTAGGTTGCAAATTGTTCTCTCTTTATTTGCAACAGAGATACAAGTGATGGAAAAGGACCTCAAACAGACTTCTCTTCCCACTTTATAGAAGCACTTGTCGAACAAGTACTCCATTTCTTCCCAAGTTTGCACTGAGTTCGGGGGAGTCTGGCATACCACTTGAATTACGGCCCAACAAACTGACGGAGAAGAAGCCTCCCTTCAGCTATTGTCTCTTGACATGCCGAATAGATATGGGCAATATGCTGGTGAGCTGAACTTGTTTCATTGAAGAGCCGGAGTCTCCCCTTCTGGTAATTTGTGGGAAACGGGAGCTGGTCAATATAGGAGTGATAGGGCTTCTGATACAGGGTTGTATCTTGGACGCCAGGGGTTTGTCTGCCTCCCAAAATGTGGGTGATCATGGCATCGATGTCGGCTTGTGAGACCTGATGAGGGGAGGAATGGTCATGTGAAAGAGGTGTCTGCCTCAAGACCAGGTCGACTGGATGAGGAGAATTGGCTTCCTGGTGAGATGAGTTCCCAGGGAGCCGATTTCCTTCCATTAGCTCATTCTTATCCATCATCCTATGCATCATATCCTCAAACCGATTCATGCGGTCTTCTTGATCGTCGTTGGGTTCCTCAATGACCATCATGCTGAATGTCTCTTCAGGGAGATTAATCTCTTGTGTGGTCGGAGCCTTACATACCCGTTGGACTAGCTGTGGCAAGTCGGTCAGCAGGGGTTCGACATGCCACAACTGAGCTCAAGCTTTGTATGCTGATCAGGTCAAGACAGGTTTGCGATGGTCATGGGACCATAGGGGCTGCAAGGTTGGGTCGTCGCTTATGACACTAACAACCATGCAAGATTCTGGCTCTTCCTCCTCAGGCTCTGTTGTGACCTATAGTGGACAAAAGGCGTTCTTGGTTAGGGGATTAGTAGGCTTGCTTGCCCCGAGTGTCTTGTCTTCTCTCGGCACTAATCGCACCCCTCGATCATGCTTGGCTCTCAAGCTTTGGTATAGTTCCCTCCAGAACCGAGACCGAGACCGTGATTGTAAATGGCCCGCTTTCTTCAAACATGACTGGGTCGTCTCCATGAGGTGAGGCAAGGGATGTGGGCCAGAAGTAGGAGTCAGCTCGAGCTTTTGTCTTGACTTGGGGAGAGACAGGGGATGGAAGACCTCATCACCCAAGGGGGCCTTGCCTCGAGCTCTTTTGAGAGATCCAAAGGTAGGGCCGGTTTGAAGAGGGTGTTGCAAGAGGGTACTCTTAGGGAAAGCCTTCGAGTATCAGGTCTTGAGTGGTTCGACCTGAGGAGAAGGGACAAATGGGGGAGGAGGCAGCTGCTAATGACCTTTTGGTTAGGAGCTTGGAGTGGTCACTGGGGGTGGCATGTGTGTACCACTCGCAGAAGAGTTTCGGGAGACTTGAGGGTCAACCCGAGTTCAAGCAGCAGGTTTGGCCATAAGAGGTCGAATACAGCAAGCATGTGTTCGTGAGGGAATAACCTTGTGATCACCAATCACGGAGTGTAGAGATATGTGCAAAGAGGGACGACGAGGGGGCGCCTCTCATGTACTAGGGTAAATGAAGCAACAAGGTTGCCCCGAGCAGTGCGATGCATATGCAAAAGGTATACGGAGCCAAGTCCAAGAAGACCCGAACCCGGACAGTGGTTCGAGGCAGCCTGAGGGTTGCCCTGAGGTGTGGTGCTAGTGGATGAACAACGAGCTCTGGTGTATGTGTGGGAGGCAGAGGCGTCAGGGTCTCCTCCTCGGTGTGTTGAGCCTCTTATTACAGGGGCCCGATGTGGTAGAGAGTGGGGCGCGGCCTTACAGCGAATCGCATGAGCAGTGGCAGATGGATTTCCATTTGTAGGAAAGGAAGGGACGGCCTTTCGACTACCCTGAGCAGTGGGACCGGCAAGTGACTTGCCGATAGCAGGGTGCATGCAGTGTGCGGTGGCTACTGTGCCACCCATGTAAGGTGCATTGGTGGAGGATCCACCAAGGCTAGGAGATGGGGAGTGAGGGACTTATAGATCCCTACTCACACCAATCCAGATGAGGACCTGGGAGCATGACATCGAGTCAACACTCAGAAGGAAGGTCGAGAACGAGGTTCGTAGAACTTGGTCCCGAAGAAGAAGACTCACAAGTGCGGGGGTAAGAAAATCCCCGACTCAAATAAAAGGGTTGAACAACCTCGACGACATGTGTGTGTTAGTGAGCAGGAAATAGAAGAAAGGAAAGCCAAACATTGACGATCCGACTATGGGGTAGCGTGTCCTCAGGGAAGTCGCCAAGCTGGTTAGATGCCTCGATCTCGCTCTTGGGGCCGGGATGACCTAGTGTCATAGTTTCGGGTTCAAGATGGACCCGAGACCTGGGATCGCTCTCTCAGGAACAGTGTAAAAGAGACTCAGGCAGGAACCAATCGGTGAGCGAGGTATTTGGGTCATGAGGTGGGCCTTACCTCACATGGGTCTGTGACACGCTCATGCTAGCTCGCATGGGCGCCCTCATAGATCACGTGGAATTCCCCCTAGCCTGTGACCGATTCGGAATTGCCTCCCTTGACCTGTTTCTTCTTTCCGACGACCACACACACACATTAGAATACAAACAAGTCGGTCAGAAGACCCCACCTTATATTTGAATGAATTCACACAAGCATGAACATTAGTGGGGAAAATGAGGGAATGATGCCATTGGGTCCATGTCAATTGGACAACCTTCCGACGTCTTCTTAACAGGGGACCTACAACATCATTTTCTTGGCGGAAGAATGAGGGAAAGGGGGTGAGATAAAGAAAATAAAAGAAGAAAGAGAAGAGACAGAAGGTGAAGAGAATATAGAGGTAGAGAAATGAAGAAACGAAGACCAGTTTGGCTTTCACCTAGTTCTTCAGAGAAATAGAGTGGAAAAAGAAAATAGAAACGAATGCTAGTTTGGCTTTCACCTATTTATTTTAAAGAAAAATATTTGTTTTAAAGAGAGAAAGAAAAAAAGGAATAAGAAAGAGGGTGAAGGTTAGCTTAGCTCTCGCTAAACCTTTCAAAAAGGAGAAGAGATGAAATGAAGGAGAGAAAGGAGAAGAGAAGTGAGAAAAGAAAGATAGAGGGAAATGAGTGCGAAGGTTAACTTGGCTCTCGCTAAACCTTTCAAAAGGGAAGAGATGAAAAGAAGAAGAGAAAGGAGACAAGAGAAGGGAGAGGGGAGAAATGTTTGTGCACAGTAGTGACCCTGTTGTGCCAAACAGGACGAAAAAGAAGAGAGAAGAGATGAGAGATAAATGACGTGCACAGCAGTGTATCTTGTCATGCTAGACAGAGAGAGATAAGAGAGAGAAATTACGTGCACAATGGCATACCCTGCCATGCCAGACAGAAAGAGATAAGAGAGAGAAATTAAGTGCACAATGGCATACCCTGTCATGCCAGATAGAGAGAGAGAAGAGAGAGAAATGTCATGCATGACGGTATACCCCACTGTGCCAGACAAAGAGAGAGAAATGTCATGCACGACAGTGTACCTTGCCATGCCAGACAGAGAGAGAAATGTCATGTGCGACAGAATACCTCACCGTGTTAGACAGAGAGCGGAAAAGTTAGGCACGGCGGCGAGACTGGCACGAAAGCAAGATTGACATGACGGTAAGACTGACATGGCGGCTAGTCTGACACGGCAGCTAGATGAGCAAGGCGACTAGACCAGCACGGCGGCTAGTCTGGCACGGTGGCAAGACTGACACGACAGCAAGACTGACATGGTAACGAGACTGGCACGGCGGTAAGACTGGCGCCGTGGCAAGACTGACGATGACGATTAGTTTGGTGTGGCAGGTAGACGGGCACGGTGGGTAGACCGGTACGACGGCTAGACTATACGATGGTAAGACTAACACGGAGGCTAATTCGGCACAGCGATAAGATTGGCACGACAGGTAGTCTGGTATGGCGACAAGAGGCTCAGCCTGCCATCTAGTTAAGCAAGCAAAAGAGAGAGAGAAGAGTAGAGAGAAAGAAGAGACAAAGCAGAGAGGAGAGAGAAAGAAAGGAGAGAGAGAAGAGAGAAAGAAGAGAAGAAAGAGAGAAAAAAGAAGAGAGAAAGGAAAGAGGAAGAGAGGGAAAGAAAAGAAGAAGAGAGAGAAAGGAAAGAAGAAGAGGAGAGAGAAAGTTACCTGGATGGCTAAGGGTACTGCCTAAAATATTCTCTCTCCAATCCCTCTCTCTCTAAGGCATGAGACATGCCCCCTCCAAAACTCAAGAAAAAAGCTAATTTTTTATTGATTAAGATAATCCCTTTACATGTGAGCATCATGTGCTTATATAGATTTTAAGTCCAAACATGATTAGATGCCCAATACTTAACCTAATTGTAGAAACTAGGAGTTAAATGAATTAAAAAAAATAAAATTTATGAAATTCTAATTTAGTCTTGAATCATGCCATGAATCATGAAATTCCAATTTAATCCTTGTCATGGCCATGCAACCTTTACAATCGTCTAGGATTCGTTCGAGGTTCTTCCAGTCATCATCTGGCCAAAAGATTATTACTTGGCTAGGGAAGACGGTCGTTTTGATACCCATTTCGAGCTATGGATCGGACTTTGAGGGCACGATCACGAGACATAAAAATCATGAGAAACATGCGATCTTTGATTCAAGATCATGCCCATTTCTCAATGTTTTTCCATGATTTCTTCATTGCATTTTGACAAGCATTCCGTCATGAGCGTTTGGCGATGAATGTGGCTTGATTTGGTGCCCGAACGACCTTTTTCCAAATTTGGTATTTTGGCCGAAATTTAGTTTTTGATAGCTTGAAATTGCAGAAACTTTGACTCTGTGGTATGGCGAATCTAACCGTCCATCACGTGCAAGGTTCGGCTCAGATAAAGCCTTTGACCTCATGCTCGTAATGGGTCTGGTTTCGGGTCGATCCGAAGTATGAGCGTCGTGATGTCGTTGCTCGATCGAGGCTTGCTCCTGCTGGAAAATCTCCAATCTTACCTTGAATCGGAATCTTCTCTCTAATTGTTCTCCCAGCTCAGGCCACGACATGGATTGTGCCATATATCAAAATGCTCGGATCGACGAGACGAACATACTCCCAAAATTTGTCCTTGATCTGATATAGGACGAGAGAAATATAGCTTTCCAAAGTTCAGCCCGAAACTCAAAAAAGTACAGTTTTTATTATTGGAAACTGGTTCACTGAGGGTTACGGTAATATCATGAGGCCTACCCGTTTTGGGTAATTTGGCCATAACTTAATCCAAAGACATCCGAACAAGCCGAAACTTGATCCCTAGGGGTTTTCGAACTTTCTGAATATAGTGGAAGTGATGTCACAGTCATTTGACGCTCTGATAATAGGGTTGTAGTTATAAGGTCCATTTTTTAGGCAATAGTGACCGATTTTCCAAAGTTGTTTTTGTATCTGCGTTGCCTTAAACTCATCAGATTATGATGAAACTTAGCAAGTATTCTTAGGAGAATCTTAGTCATGATTTTGATCCTTCTTGGGTCGTTTAGAGACTTTTTAAAATTTCACTTTTGGATCAAGACTTATTGTCCAGCTGCTTTCGTAGTCCACAGAAGTTTTGGTACCTGCAGACCTAGGTCGCGAACTGATTTCTCTTTATTCACATCGAAAATACAAGTGTTGAAAAATACCTTCAAATATTGGCCTATAAAAGCGGGGTTAGAAGGAGAGTGGGGAATTTTCTACCTTTGAATGCTCAATTTCTTCAGCCTTCTTCGTTTTGTAGAGAGAGAATTAACGTTTTCCCTCTTGGAGCATTCCTTTGTGTTTCCATGGCCTTAGCTAGCATCAGCATTAGAGTTTTGAGAGGTTCTCATGATGATCCTATGATTAACGACGAGCTCGTGCTTCCGGATCTACAAGGTTTGCTTGAGATTTTGAAAACTAAGTTTGATGCTATGCATAAGATCTTGAAGGTCATCAGGCCTGAACCTAATCTCTTCCATCATAAAATGATGACGGGTCGTGGTGATCATTGCTAGCCTGTAATCCCTTTCGTGGTGGTCGGCCAAATGAATAATTTGGCCAACTTCAATGTTCTGTGCTTCGGCAAACTATCGAATGAGAAGTATTTTAGGCGTACGCGTGTGCTCCTCTTTAGGAGGATATGAACCAACAACAAGAGAGATTTTCGAAGAGGATTTTTTTTTAGCACTTACCTCGTCATTTGTGGATTCATGGATACACTCGGGCATGCGCCCTCTTAGAACAATCACGAAGCCCTCCGGTTGTCTGCCAGCGCGGTTTGGATACGAACTCTCCTAAAACTTTAATGTGTCGTCTCGTCTCTTTGTTTACTCCAATATTTACAATGGAATGGACACTAAAAAATACCCCTCTATATTGGTTCACTCAAACATGGATTGGTTGACAACAGGGGGAAGGATGATAGAGGTCCTCTTATTTGTGCGAACACTACAGAAGTTGACAATCATAGTGGCTTAGAGAGTCCAAACTTTCGTGATTACCTACTGAGCATGACTCCACCCAAGTGAGCGAGGGCGAGAGCATGTGTGTGTTTCACAACTAAACTCCACTATGTGGAGAGGAAGTTTGAGTGGTGATCCGAGCATTAATACTCTTGAGGCCACTCTAGGAGATGTCAAATTGAGCATGTGATAAATATTGGGATCTAAGAAGCAAGGAGCCGAGAGCGAGAGATGAGGTCGCAGGTACTGTGGCTTCAAAATTTATCACATAAATAAGGAGAAAGATGAGACCACAAGGCTGTTACAGTTTCGAGTTACTGTGCAAGGTAAGAGAGACAGAAAGACACGAGCAGAGAGATGGGGTCGCAGGTGCTGCGACTCTAAACCTATCACATGAAGAAATAGAGAAATAATGCAGAGAGAAGGACGAGGCCGTGAGTCCGCTATAGGTCACAGTTGTTGACTACAGGGTAGGCTAGGATGCCTAGGCTAAGGGAAGCTTCTCTCTAAAAAAATTTTCTCTCTCCTCTCCACTGGATTCAAGAATTTAGAAGCAAAGTCAAGCTAATGCCTCAATTTCATTAACGAACAATCTAGCCATTTTAAAATTGACCTAGGCTTGTTTATATAGAGGTCCCACCAAACAAGGGTGGACTCTCAAAACTAAACCTAGTTATAATAAAATAAATTACAATAAAATATCAAATTTAGGAATAATGACCAAAATACCCTTAAAGCTTTTATGCTAATGACGAAACCATCCCTCTCTGAGGGGCCTCTCACCATTGTCAGATTTTTGGAAGCATTTTTGAGTGCTTGTGGCAGTGATACGAACAATCCATCATTGTAGACTTGATGGTTGCTTAATTCTGAACATTTTGATGTCTTTTGATCACCTTGAAAAAGACTTTTCCTGAAGGGTAGAAATCCAGCTAGATTGTGATCTTTGACTATCAATGCAATGCGATTCATGGTGCACTGAGTCTTCATTTTAATTGCAAATTAAAGAGGAGACCATCACAGTCGCTTTTCATCATGTTTTGTTCGATTTGGTTCTTGCTTGAAGTATTTCTAAATTCGGGAGTTCACCGGAAAAAGGGATTCCGGTGGCAAGAAAAACCTTGCCATCTTCATCATTGAATTTTCACTATTTGACCTTCAATTGAGTGCATTGGTTGTACCAGTTTGTAGCCCTTTGTGACACAGTCGCATCAAGCCTGATTTTGTGATGATCCAATGCACGGATCTCAACTTATCGATTCACAAAGCTCGGGATGTCTTTATTTCAATGAGTACCTATCAAACCTAGCCAATTTTAGATTTTCACTTAGTTAGGAAACCCACTAGACCTAGCCTACCCATTGTCTAGGTCAAGTTATTTTTAACCATTTTCAGGTGCCTTGCTTTGAGCTAGGTTTGAGTTTAGGACTAAGCTAGGATTAGAGTCTAAGTCTAACCAAGTTCAAGTTTAGGTTTAGCCAAGTCTAAGTCTTGATCCATCCAAGATGGAGTCACGGACTAAGCTAGGTTCGAGTCTAGATCTAATCAAGTCTAGCCCAGTCCAACTCTTAATCCATCGAAGATCGAATTTAGGACTAAGCTAGGTTCGAGTCTTGGTCTAGTCAGATCCAAGTTTAGGTCTAGCCCAGTATAAGTCTTGATCCATCCAAGATCAATTCTAGGGCTAAGCTAGGTTTGAATCTAAGTCTAATCAATTTCAAGTTTAGGTCTAGCCTAGTTTAAGTCTTGGTTCATCCAAGTTGAAGTCTAGGTCTAAGCTAGGTTCGAGTCTAGGCCTAGTGAGAATTAAGTTTAGACCTAACCCACTCTAAGTCCTGATGCAACCAAGTTCAAGTCTAGGTCTACCTAGGTTCGAGTGTAGGTTGTAAACCAAGTCCAAATCTAAATCCAAGTCCGAGTCCAAGTCAAGCCAAGTTTGAGTTTAGGTATAGTCAAGCCTGATTCTAAGCTAGTAAAGTCTGAATTTAGGTTCAGCTGGGTCCGAACATAGGTCAAGTAGGGTTCGAATCTAAGTCTATTTAGGTCCTAGTCTTGGTTCATTCTAAGTCTCTAGCCCTAGGTCTAAATCTATGTCAAAGCCCAAATCTAAAAATCTTGAGCCCAGGAGTTGTAGGATTTTTTCGACACTTGCATCCCCGATGCGAATAAAGAAGAAGTCAGTCACGACTTAAGCCTACAAGTACCAAAGCTCCTGTGGACTACTGAAGCATTCATTAAATAAGCCCAGATTTGTGAGTGAATTTTGTAAGGTGTCATATTGGTCCCAAAAAGCATGTGAAGGTGGTATTTGATGCCCTAAGGGCTCCCGCCAAGTTTCGCCACGATCCGACAAAGTTAAGGTAGCTCATACGAAAACTTAGTAATCAATTCCAGTTCTTAACATGCTGAAGAAATGCCTCATAACTACAACCTTATTATAAAGGTTTCAAATGAGTACCAAACAGCTTTCATTGGATTCTGAAGGTCCGGAAACCCCCAGATACCAAATTTTTCCTTGTTCAAACACTTCAAGGCCATCTTAGGGCCAATTTACCCAAAAAGGGTAGATTTTATACTATTCTGGTGCAACCTCTATGAACCAGTTTCTATTTTAGAGAACAGTGCTATGTGAGCTCGGGATTGTCTTCTAAGGGTCATAACTTCTCCATTTTAAGCCCTATCAAGCCTAAATTTCAGAGGGTTCTTCATCTCGTCAACACGAACATTTTGATATATGGCACCACTTATGACGAGGACCGAGACGGGAGAAATCCTATAGAGAACTGTAGACACCCCTCTCAAATCTGACAAGTTCTATGGTTTTCTCAAACCCTTAGGATCAAATTTACCAAGTAAACCCAAAATCCATAGGTCACACAACTTACCTTGTGAGCCGAAACCATTCTGCCAGCCCAAAACCCAGTAGATGCCTGTTTTGACCTGGAATCCAATAAACGCATTGTTTTACCAAAAAAATACTTAAAAATAATAAACAAATCCGTTTTAACCCAAATTTTCTCTGAGAGCTTCACAAGAGGCTGAGGAAGACACCCTAATTGAAAAACATCACACGACCTGTGCCGCCCAAATCCATGCCCCAAATTTTGTTATGTCTGACTCGAGATTTGTTGGTTATGAATGTATATCCTTTCCAACAGGTCTTGGGTCCTTGTATATCCCCTTTTCATGGCTACTTAAGGGAAGATGAAGTTAGAAATGGAGGGACAGACAGACTTCTTCGAAAAAAGCTAAAAACCCTAGGAAAGAGTTAGCTTCAAAAACCCTAGCCTCTTGAAACCCTAACATTAAGCCAAAAGCCTAGATCTATAGGGAAAAAAAACGCTAGTTATAGAACCATATCTAGGGCACAACCACCCTGTACATCACAGATCTGATGGTCAACATCCGGATCAAAGAGGCAAAGAGGACGCTGATTTGATACGGGCGAGCCCCCGAAGGCTCGGGAGTCCCGGGCCATCCAGGATGGTTTGGTATCATTTTACTCCTTTTTTTTACTATTTTAATTTTATTTTGATTAGTTTTCTTAAAAATATCGTGTTTTTGATGCTTTGGATCATGTTGGCTCTACCACAGATCGGAGAGCAGATTTGCTTGTTTCTAGGTAGATTTGGTCTCAAATCTGAATTCGATTTGTCCCACCTTCTCTACCATTTCATTTTTATCATTTTTAAGGTGTCAATATCAAATAGATCTTCACCAGATAGATTTGTCAGATTTTGCATCGTAAACAGTTTGGTGCCCACCGCGCAGCAAATCGAGCATGATTCAAGCATCAAAATTTCAAAATCTCATAATCATTTGAAACTTTTTAGGAATGTTCTAGGTACCATTTTGTAACTTTTCCAACGTTTCAGGTCAAAATAAAATATTTAAAAATACCAAAAAAATATTTTTCGGCTAGACCTGCTGTCGCTTTATTTTAATTTATTTTAGTCAAAAAACATTTATTTGTTGTTTCTCCAAGTTTACAGTAAGATTAGTTTATTATTATATACAATAAAAAAATATAAAAATATATAAATAATAATAATTTTTTGGGCTACACTAGGCGTGCCGCTCAAAAGACACAAGGCGGACCGTGCCACCCAGGTCCAAGGCAACGATCTCTCTGGTTCCCCCCGTCACCCAACTCAAATTTTTTTGAAATTTTGTAGGCTTAGTCCTAGGACTTTCTTGTGACTTCTCAAGATATTTTGGAGAAAAAAAAAAGTTTTAAAAATACCAAAAAAATATTTTTCTTGATACAGGTTTGTTCTATTTATTATTCCTCTGTTTCACTTTGTTGTAATTTTATTTCATCAAAAAGTCTGATTTTTCTGCTTCTACAAGTTTCAGTAGCCTTATTTCATAAAGATCAACATGATAAAAATAAAATAAAAAATATAATTTTTGGTTTGGGCAACACGACCCTTGCCACCCCATCATAGAGGTTCCAGAAAACTTCTAGGACCCCACAGGTCTATTCCAGAGCCTTTTTGTGCTTGTTCACTAATTTTTGGCTTAAAATAAATTTTTTAAAAATATAAAAAAGTATTTTACTTCAGATAAGTCTGTCTTGCTCCTGACTTTTTTTTGTTTTATTTTAGTTTATTAATTTTAGCTAAAACCATTTTTCCCTGCTTTCACCATGGTTAGTCTAACTGTATTTCATAAAATTTAAAAAAGATAAAATATATATATATATATATATCCATCAAGGGCTGCTTGCACCCTCCCTGTACTGTGTCCCGTTCGAGTCACCCTCGACTAGGGCCGCGCTCGACTTAGCAGAGACTGTGCCTGGTTTCATTGTTCTGACTTTACCTTTTTAGGAGTTGCTTACCCCTCCATCTATACTGTGCTTCGAACGAGTTTCACCTCGAAGCGTGCATCGCTAAGCATGATTAGTGCTGAGATCCCATTTATTTTCTTTCTTTGCATTGTGTGTTTGTGTGCTTGACATTATTTTCATTTGCGTGCTTCTTTACACACTCTAGCACACACCGACCAAGAATCCTGGGAAACTAGAAATTTTTTTTTTCGAAAACCCCCAAAATCCACGTCAGAGAAACTTAGCATTGAGAGCTGAAGCAGTTGAGATTCGTGTAACTTTAACTGTGAGCGCGCCATCGTAATCCTTTGCCTCAAAGCAACTCCGCGCATAGTAGGACCTGGAAAAATTCTATAACAGGAGGCTAGGACCTATGTGGGGACCAATATCAGCCTAGCCGCATTTCAATAATTAGAAACCCACTCTCAAGCTAAGCCTACCTATAATACTTTATTAGGTCAAACATTTTCGTGTGCTTGCTTGCTTATTTGTGATTGGTTAATCTTTAATCTCAGCCTGGAACCACATTTGGTCCAAGCTGAACACTGGGTCCAAGTTTAGGCTTTTACCTAGCCTTGCCCAGGTTCGAACCAGGTTTACACCCAGGTCTGAACCTAGGTCCCATCTTGGTTCGAGCCGAAGGCTCGTTCCTAGCTCTCTTTGATCCAATCCAGGTCCATACCTGGTCTGATCATTAAAACTCTCTACATTGAAGTTCGGGCTTATACCCTACCTAGCCCAGGTCCGAACCTAGTCCCCCTTTTGGGTCTAAGCCAGAGCTCGGGCCTAAACCAACTCTGATCCAGTCCGAGTTTACACCCGTTCTAAGTTCACAACCCTCTAGGTCCACGCTCAGGCTTGCACTCAGCTCAGTCCAGGTCTGAACCAGGCTCACACCTAGGTCTAAACCTAGACCCACTCTTGGTCCGAGCTAAGATCTTAGTCTAGGTTCTAGCATAATTCTAAGCTTAGATTTGCCTCTAGAGCTAAACTAGGCTTAGACTAGTTTAGGGTCTGAACCAAAACCTAATGAGTCTAGCAAGTCTAGATTCCAAGCTAGTCTTAGCCTTGGTCTTAGTTAAGGTTTTTCCCCTAGAGTCAGGCTAACTCTGCCCTAGGTCATCGAGTTTAGATCTTACTTAAGCCTAGACTCTAAAACCCAGCCAAAGAAAATCATCATGTCGGTTACCCAAGGCGATTATGATGACTACTCCATGGCTGACTCTAAACTAAACCTTCCCATAACTAGGGACCAGTATGCTGTAATCCCTTGGGATTACTGCCAGACACTCGGGCCAATCCATTATCCATCATCAAGGTCTTCAATTAGAAGCCTAGTCCCAGGGATCCACTCCTAACCCTGAGCTTTGTATGGTCCGAAAAGTTGGCTCAGCCAAAAAAACATTGAACAGTCAAGGGGACCGGCCGGGCATTTTCCTACAGGGAACCTTACGTAGCCACAATAGGAGCCGTCTGACCTTAGGCAACCAAAGCAGGAGCCGTGTGAGGGAAAAAGATCATGCGGCATCTAACACTAATTCCCACAACTCTAACCCAGATAGCCCCGAGGTCCAACGATCTCAAGACCAAGACCCACTAGGGGATCCAACTCTACCTCGAGTCACCGTAATACAGCTCCTGATGTTTGGAACACTGTACGAAGCAGAGGTGTCGACCCAAACCGACCCCAAGGCGAGACAGGTATCCAAGCTGCTCTCAAAAGTCTCGTTGATCTACGATGCATTGTTCATGCCCTAGCTTATGCCAAACCAATTAGCACAACCGAGTCAGTCGATTCTTCAATCAGTCCCTCTCGTTCATCCGGTTTTTCCACCGGTGGCGACACCCATGGGTCAGTACGCCCCTCTGGCGCAAGTGTATCCAACCAACCCAGTGACTATGGCTCATCAATCTCAGGCCCAAACAGGCCAACATCTACCCCAAGTCTCGACTCATCAGTCTATGCTCAGGAACCCACCGACAGGTGGGCCTACTCTCATGCTGAATACCCAACAAGAAGGCACTTTGAAAGCGATACAAGATATGCTTGTAAGGATGGGTATACATGAAATCCTACTCCCAAAGGCCTATGTCCATGAGACCCTTAAAGGCATGGAAGACCTTCCCCCTGGGTTTGTCATCCCAGAATTTAAAAACAAATTCAATGGGAAGAGTAACCCAAATATTCATGTCAACGCCTATCTCCTATCCGTCTGAGCTTTGCGAGATAAGCCTAACCAGTTGAAGGCCCTGTTTTCACTAACTTTGACTGGCGAGGCTTTAAACTGGCATCAGAGAATAATGACCGCTCAACTAGACATAACTCCAGACGAAATGTTCAACCAGTTCGTCTCTCATTACCATGGGTTGACACCAAGATCTATTTCCCTGGGCGAGCTCATTGCAACCAAACAAAACCCAAGAGCATCCTTTGAGGATTTTATCAGTCGATTCCGAGAGGCGGCGATGCAGGTCATCGAATGTCCACTCACGGACCCAGCTAAAATCTCCATGGCCTTAGAAAATCCAGCTCCTGAATACAAGACCTTCTTTAGCCAAGGACTTATCCCCCACTCTTTCGACTCCATGATCGAGCAGGTGGCGCGACATGAAAGGGTGAGAGGGACACCCCTCAGTATTAGGCCTGATAACAAACCCATCACGACTCCCCAGAATAAAAATATAAGCAACGACAAGGGAAAAGCTTCCAGTTAGGTTAACGAAATTGTCGTTAATGGATCGGGTCAGGGTTCAGCCACCCAGCACAATAATAGGAATCCAAATCGAAGGGGTCAGCCTAGAGGTAACACTCCAAATAACAATTAAAGGCGAGATGAAAACTTCACTCCTCTCAAAGACCCGTTAAAAAAAGTGCTCGAGTTACTCTTGGAGACAAACATGGTTCAACTCCCGCCACCGTCTGAATCACCATTTGCGATTAAGGATAAGAACAGATGGTGCAAGTGGCATAGAAACTATGCCCATGATACCCAAATTTGTTTCTACTTGAAGCGAGTGATTCAAGGGTTGATTAATAAGGGTAACATGACTGTCGGACCTAGAAATCAACCTGTTGAAGAACTTAATCAAAAGATGGGTATCTTCACAAACCCTCTCCCAAAAAATACGGCTACAACCACCGAAGAAATGGGAGCTCCAAGTAATTCAAAGGAGGATGTTATCATTCAGATGATTGAAAGCGGAGACGAAGAAGATGATCCCAGCCAATTCATATTTGCTTGTGATCATCATCTCCAAGAAGTTGAAGAACATATTTTGAGTCTTCTTAGAGGAAATTCTTTGTTCCCGAATTCTAATGATCCTCCTAAGTGAGACCAGTATGATGAAGATGATGCCCTCGAGATTGACATGGTCAAAGCTGATTAAAAGAGATCATCTTCCAAACAAGGGGCCAACACTATGAGGTCTCTGATTACTCTCGCTAGGGCTGACTCCATCGAGCTCCAGGCTGGCAGAGTTGATTCCTTAACCCGAAGAGGTCGAGTGTTCAAACCCATCCAATTGATGGCGGACACTCTTGATAAAAGAATGGGAGTCACTTCAACAGCCAAACCACCAGCAGGGGTTGCGGGTCATGAACCTAATAAAATAACTCAAGGATCAGCAACCACCTATGATCTACCGACTCATCTCGGGAAGATCCAGGTTCAAATCTCCATCTTGGAGCTACTTGCGAATTCGCCGACACATAGAGCGCAAATTGAAAAGGTTCTTATTAAGACCCACATCCCGAGCAACACACAACCGGATGAGTTGTGTGGGATGATCAACCAACTAATGACACCAACGCCAATCATAGTCACAGATGATGACATCCCGGCTAATGTCAATCGCATTCATGTCCAGCCTCTTCATATCACTATTTTCATGAAAGGATATGAGATAAGGAGAGTGCTGGTTGATAATGGGGCATCCCTGAATATATGCCCTATGAAAACAATGAAGCAGTTAAGGCAAAAGCCCGGATGACTTCGAGCCATGCTAACTAACTATTGTCGCATACAATGGGACAAAGAGGCAAGCTGAAGGCATATTGCCTCTCACACTCAAGATTGGCCCCACCATTCAGTTGGTGAAGTTTTATGTCTTAGACATAAAACCTTCATTCAACATGCTGCTAGGCAAACCATGGCTACATGAGAACCTCGTGGTCGCCTCAACACTTCATCAATGCCTCAAGTTTCCAACAAAAAATGCCGTTGCAAAGGTTTGTGTCGACCCCCCTTCTTTTTTAATCCTAGCACACATAGCGGAAAGCTAGTCGTAGGGGTCGAGCTCGTGGAAATCTCACTCGCTTCCTTCGAGCAAGCTGATTGTGCTACCTTATGCTTAGAGGCCGGTGACCTTGTTCCTCAAATTTTGTAAACTTTTGCATCGATAGAGGAGATTATCCAATGCCAACATCGATACGGCTTCGGGTCCCTCGAAGCCTGGCACATACTCTTCTCCCAAGGCTTCCAACCTAATTATGGCTTGGGAAGTCAAGAGCAAGGCGTGAAGGACGCGATTTCGGCATCACCTGAAGCCAAAACTGAAAAAAGGGATCGAATAGGGCTTGGGTGTACTCTCCCTATTTCAAAGCCAGATGAAGCCTTTAAGCCAACCATGTTTTGTATTCGGAGGCATTCAAAACCTCGATCCTCTCAATGCCCATCCTTCAAAATGGCCAAAGGTGATCCTTGATTCCCCAACAAGGGATAGTCCCTCTTCCACATCTCAGCACACACAAGGACTAGGAATTGAAGACCTACTTGCTGACCTGGATCTGGAGGAGGCGTGCACAATTGACTCTAACACAGCCAAGGGTGCTCATCCACCAACACCAACCCAGGGACAGAATTGGTCGATCATTCCTTTATCTCGAGAATCGCTAGAAGCATACCAGCGGCACCTTCAAGTCCCGGTGCAAAAAAATAGATAGGCGCGGGGTGGCCATCTAACCACCTTGCCCGTCCGGTCCCAACATTTCTCTCATGAGTCCCATACGGGACACCTTTTCCAACATTTCAAAAACTGTGGAAAATTTAGAACATGATAAAGCTAATAATAATGAAAAAGAATTTTTAAAAATGGGCACTCAAGATAGCCCAATAACGGTGCATAATACCCAAGACGATGAATTGGACGACCATGATGAAGATCAAGAGAGTCAAGAGTCTGAAGAAATCCCTCAACCTGAGGAACTTACTTCCCATGTTGAGCAATTCAAGAAGAGGTCCGATGGTGACCCAATGGCTACCATCGAAGAGACGATTGACGTAAACCTAGGAACTGAGAAGGACCCAAGGTTAATCAAGATTGGAACCTCCTTATCTTCTGAAGAGCAAGAAAATGTGATTTCCTTTCTCAAGGAAGATCGCGATGTCTTCGCCTGGTCATACAATGATATGCCAGGGCTAGATCCCACATTGGTGCAACATCACCTGATATTCAACGAAGGGGCAAAGCTTGTAAGGCAGAAATTTCAACGTCAAAAGACCCACCTTGAGCTCAAAATCAAAGAAGAAATCGACAAACTGCTCAAGGCGAGGTTCATTAGTCCCGTCGATTATTATGAATGGTTGGCCAACATAGTGGTCATACCCAAGAAAGACGGGAGGATCCGAGTGTGTGGCGACTACCGAGACCTCAACAAAGCATGTCCAAAGGACAACTTCCCGTTACCAAGCATAGATGCCTTGGTCGACAACACTGTGGGTCACGAGATATTGTTATTCATGGACGACTTGTACAATCAGATCCTCATGGCAGAAGAAAACCAAACCAAGACGTCATTCATAACACAATGGGGAACCTATTGTTATAAAGTCATGCCCTTCGATCTCAAAAATGCAGGAGCAACTTATCAACTGACAATGACTAGCATCTTCCACAATCTAATGCATACCATTATGGAAGACTATGTCGACGACATTCTGGTCAAGTGAAAGACCAAGTCTGATCATCTCACCAACCTGAGAACCATTTTTGAGAGACTCCGGAAACATCAACTCAAACGCAATCCACAAAAATATGTCTTTGGAGTTGAATCCGGCAAATGACTAGGCTTTATAGCGAGCCAAAGAGGCATCGAGGTGGACCCATCCAAAATACGAGCCATCGCTGAAATGCCTCCTCCCCGGAACATCAAAGAAACTCATGGGCTTCAAGGTCGGATACAAGCCATAAGGCATTTCATTTCATAAGTAGCAGATAAGTGCGCACTATTCAATAGACTCCTTAAGAAGGATACCCCATTCATATGGGATAATGAATGCCAAGAAGTGTTCGATCAAATCAAGGAGTACCTCAACAAACCTCCCATCCTTAGTCCTCCTAGTCCAGAAAAACCCTTGTTCTTATACATGTCAGTCAAAGACAAGACCATGGGGGCAATGTTAGGACAATATAACCACCATGGAAATGAACAAATGATATATTATATCAGCAAAACCATGGTCGATTATGAGACAAGATACATGGATGTGGAGAAACACCGCTTAACACTTGTGCGGGCCATGCAGAAACTAAGACATTATGTCTTATCTCATTCAGTCAAGCTCATATCAAAAATTGACCCACTCAAGTATCTATTAGAGAAGTCAGTCCTCAACGGACGTTTGTCGAAGTGGAAAATTCTATTGAGCAAGTTCGAGATCGAGTACATCACTCAAAAATTGGTCAAAGGACAAGCCATTGCTGACCACTTAGTTGAACATGCACTGCTAAGCAATATTCCCGTTAACACGGATCTCCTTGATGAGAACCTCTTCACATTTGAGTACTCGATTTGGAAGCTATACTTTGACGGTGCAAAGAACGAATACGGGTCAGGTGTAGGAGTCATATTATGCTCACCTGAGAAGGTTTTAATGCCAACAACTATTAGGTTGAATTTCCCATGTACCAATATTGCTAAATGTGAAGCCTTGATAGCTGGGCTCGAAAACACCATGGGAATGAAAATCCAGCAAATACGAGTGATTGGTGACTCCTTACTCGTCATAAACCAAGTTTAAGGGTTGGAGGGTGAAAGAAGAAAAGTTTAAACCTTATGAAGAAAATGTGGAAAAGATGATCCCATATTTTAAGAACATCACCTTCCAGCATGTGACTAGGGAAAATATTTGGTTCGCTGACACCTTTGCAACCCTTGCCTCAATAGTCGATATTCCCCCAGAAATCACAACGCACCCATTCTACATCAGGAACAAACATGACCCTTCCCCACCAAGGATCGAAAAAGAAATAGAGTAAGAAAATGAAAATGTTGGGGAAGTGTCTCTCGTAGATTAAGATGCGCTAGTTAAGGCAAAACCATGGTTCCACGATGTTTTGTCCCTGTTAAAAGATGAGTTATACCCCGAAGGAGCCACCAAAAAGGATAAAGAAGCCCTCCGAAGGTTTTCTATGGGATTCTTAATAAGGTGTGATCTCCTATTCAAAAAGTTCTTCGATGACATCATTCTACGGTGCCTCGATCAGCCAGAAATTGACCAAGTACTAACAGAGCTGCACAATGAAGGAGGTCATTCTAGGGCAACCGCCTTAGCTCAAAAAATCAGGCGCCAAGGCTATTACTGGACCACCATGGCTGAAGACTGCTGGAAGTTCGTTAAGAGGTGTCCCAAATATCAACTCTATGGAGACCTCATCCATGCACTGTCCGTATCACTCAACTCAACACCACTCGTATGGCCCTTCATCATGTGGGGTCTTGATATCATCGGAATGATATCACCAAAAGCTCAAACGGCCACCATTTTATATTAACGGCTATAGAATACTTCACCAAATGGGTAGAGGTAACATCATTTGTTAAAATTGAAGGCCAACATATTGCCCATTTCATAAAGAATAACATTGTATTCAGATTTGGAGTTCCTGAGTCAATCATCACTGACAACAAATCCAATCTCAAAAATGAAAAGGTCACTAAGGTGTGCAAAAAGTTTGGGATAACACAAAAATTCTCCACACCTTACTACCCTCAAGGAAACTGACAAGCAGAAGCCACAAATAAAGGACTTCTCATAATCATAGACAAAATAATAAAAGGCAGGAAAGATTGGCACAAAAAGCTAAATGACGCCCTATGGGCCTACCGGACAACTGAGAAGACTCCTACTGGCATGACCCCATATTCATTGGTGTATGGTATGGAAGCAATGCTACCCATTGAGGTTGAGATACCATCTCTCGGAGTCCTTATTCATAAAAATTCAGATGAGGAACAAAAAGTCGAAGCACGAATCGCTGCCCTCATTAATTTGGATGAAAAATGATTACGAGCAACACAAAATATCATTGCTTACCAGCGTAGAACCGAGAGGGCATACTAAAGAAAAGTTGTTCCTCGACAATTCAGAGAAAGAGACATGGTACTCAAGAAAATCTTCCACACTCCTGTAAATCCACACCCTTTAGGCAAGTTCAAACCTAATTAGGAGGGGCCATTCGTGGTTACCCAAGTGCACACAAGCAACTCTTACAAGATAAAAAATCAGGAATGGTATGAACTCAATGACCTCATTAATGCGATGTATCTCAGAAAATACTGCCCGAAACAGGCTAAAAAAAGTGGTGAAAACCTAAAAAAGCATCACAAAGAAAAAAAAGAAAAATAACAAATAAAAAAAGCAAAAAAATGGACGTGGTGAAAACCTGAAAAGGCACCACGAGTAAAAGGAATAAAAAGATCGCTAAGAAGGAGTTTTCGATACAAAGCACTCAAGTACAAACAAGAACTTGCAAGTTCAAATAATACTTCATAAAGTAGACCCTGAGGATGAAGACTCCTCCTAAGCAGGTTCTCAACAGAACCAACTCAGAAAGATGTTGGAGGGTGACATGAATAAAAACCGAAATGATTTCGACGAACCCTGGAAAATGTTGAGATCCTTTAAGAGAAAAGCCCGGCAAGAATCCAGAGAACTCTTCATGGATTCTTGACGCAGAGGATGATAGCTCCAAAGATAAAAAGGCAACTTCATGATTTCTGAGTTCTCACGATCCCATAAGAGAATCCTTTCATCATCCCTGGGTAAAATATAACAAAGAAAATCACCACCAAAGGGGCCACAGGCGGCAAAACTGTAAGCCCCATCCCTTTCGAAAATGTTGCTTCAATTTAACTGTTAAAATCATCCATTTGCAAAAAAATTTCCCTTTTAAAAAGGACTTCCTCCATCACTACAAGAGGATAAACTGTTACTCATCTGGCCTCATTCTCGAAGCTAACTTTCTATGCCTGTTATGAAGGCTTGAAACTAGTCAGGCACTCCATGGTTGTATGAGTATAACTACCAACTACCACATATAGGAGATAGGTGAACCTCGCCGATGACGAATTGGCTAGTTTAGGAGCTTTTTTTTTTCTCGACTGGATCCCCTGAGGCAAAATGAGGAAAGCTCATCCTTGTGTGTGCGTACAACGACCCAATAATCAGAAATTCTAGACAAAAACCCTACAACTAGGGGGCTGAGTTTGTAAATATTCAGTTTGAAAGTATGTGCAAAGAAAGTGTTCTACTATGATTTGATGAATAAATTGCACACTTACAAAGGCAAGCTTAGCAAAGACCCCTCAACAAGGGCAATAAATTTCTTTTTTTCAAACTCCCCACAACAAAGGCAAAGTTGAGAAAGACCTCACAGCAAGGGCAACAAGATTTAATAAAAAAAATAATAATAATAATAGAAAATTTTTTTTATGGGTGACACACTTGGTGTCGTCCAGCCAAAACATAATAATAAAAAAAAAAAAAAATTGAAATGAGCGACACGCCGCCCCAGCCTGTGAGGACGACACGCCTAGTGTCGCCCCAGCCTTTGAGGGCGACCCTCCTCGTGTCACTCGTGTCGCCTAAATATTTTTGCCAAAAACCTTTTTTTCTTTTCAATTAAACCAATCTTTCCAAATAAAAAAAAATCAAAAAATTCTGTATGCTCCTCAGTGGTATGAGCTTAAACTACCAACCAATTTCAAAAAAAAAAAAAAAAAAAAGGAAATTTCAAAATTTTCCAAAGACTCCTTGGTGGCATGAGCTTAAACTGCCAACCGATTTCAAAATTTTTGCTCCTCTGTGGCATGAGTCTAAACCGCCAACCAATTTCAGAAAAATCTTTTGCTCCACGGTGGCATGAACCTAAACTGCCAACCAGAATTCAGATCGTCAAACTCGTGCAACATTAAAAGGCCGAGCTAACACACCAAACTCATGCTACGTTAAAAAAAGAGCTAACACGTCAAACTCATGCGACGTTAAAAACCGAGCAAACACGTCAAACTCATGCTACGTAAACGAGCCTAGACAGATACTGTCTATCATCGTATGACGTAAAAGGTCGGGTGTATCAGCCATCGCTGCATGGCGCTAACTGCTTAGAGGTCTGCAAGGGTTGAAATTGCTAACCAACATTGCTTTTTGAAATATCTTTCCCTTTTCAAAATTTTCATTATATGTCTTGTGTTTTCAAAAACTTTAATTTCTTTGTTAAAATCATAGCCTGTCTCTGCTCCGGGTTCTTTTTCAAATCCCTTCCTACATTCAAAATTTTCTAAAAAGACTTGTAAAAACAAAGGAGCTTGGACACCTATATATGATGAACACCGTGTTGCCGCGATTACCACGTTGCTTCCTCGCCTCTCTATTCGGAATTGATTAGACAAGTCTTGTCCTATAGAAAGCCTTAGGAAACCCTTAACGAAATCAAAGAAATTGCAAGGGTTAAAATTTTCAAACTGAGAAAACCCTGAGGACAAGTGGCATGGCTGTAAAATCCACCTCGAGTTTCAAGCATGTGTAACTCACCGACACCTCACGACGAAAACCCTAAGATGAAAATGCCCTAGGTGGGTGAGCATGGGAGCGCATTGACTTGAAGGGATAGTTGGTGTGCCATCTACCCACGTGACGTCGGGATGACATTCATCTTTGACATTCTCCTGCCCCTCAAAGGACATGGAGCATCAGAGAGTCTACTATTGCTGCTCACCTGTCCCTCGAAGGACAGGGAGTGCACGTTCGCCTGCCCCTAGAAGGACAGGGAACGACAGCATGTCTACTTCTTTGTTACTCTGCTGTTCCTCGAAGGACATGGAGTGCTAAAGAGGGGCAACTGTAGACACCCCGTTTAACTCTAGCAAGTTTTGTAGTTTTCTCAAGCCCTTATGATCAAATTGGCCAAGTAAACCCAAAATCCATAGGTCACACAACTTACCCATCTGCCAGCCCAAAACCCAGTAGATGCCCATTTTGACCTGGAATTCAGTAAACATGTTGTTTTACCAAAAAATTCATTAAAAATAGTAAAAAAAATCCATTTTGACCCAAATTTTCTCTGAGAGCTTCACGAGAGGTTGAGGAAGACAGCCAAATTGAGAAACATCAATTTGGAGAAGTTTTGGTTTGGGCAACACGGGGCTTGACGCTCAGGTTACACAGGACGTGTCGCCCAAAGCATCTTGCAAATGCCCTATTTTACCAAAAACAATCAATAAAAATAGTAAAAAAATACGTTTTGACCCAAATTTTTTCTGGTAGCTTCACAAGAGGCTGAGGAACACATCAGAAGTGAAAATCTCAATTTGGACCAAATTTAGATTGTGCGACATGGGGCGTGCGGCCCAGGCAACACGACCCGTTCCGCCCATCCTTGGGCGGCACGACCCATGCCGCCCAAATCCGTGCCCCAAATTTTTATATGTTTGACTCGGGATTTGTTGGTTATGGATGTATATCCTTACCAACAGGTCTTGGGCCCTTGCATATCCCTTTTTCATGGCTACTTAAGGGCAGATGAAGTTAGAAATGGAGGGACAAACGGACTTCTTTGAAAGAAGTTGAAAACCCTAGGAAAGAGTTTGCTTCAGAAACCCTAGCATATTGAAACCTTAACCTTAAGACAAAAGCCTAAATCTCTAGGGCACAACAACCCTAGTTACAGAATCATCTCCAGGGAACAACCACCCTGTACATCACAGATTTGCTGGTCAACATCCGGATCAGAGAGGCAAAGAGGACGTTGGTGCTGATACGAGTGAGTCCTCGAAGCTCGGGAGTCCCGGGCCATCCGGCCCGATTTGGTATCGTTTTCTTCCTTTGTTTTATTGTTTTAATTTTATTTTGTTCTTACTTTGATTAGTTTTCTTTAAAAAATCATGTTTTTGATGCTTTGGATCATGCTGGCTCTGCCACAGATCTGAGAACAGATCTGCTCGTTTTTTGGCAGATCTGGCCTCGGATTTGAATTCGATTTGTCCCACCTTCTCTACCATTTCATTTTCATCAATTTAAAGGTGTCAAAATCAAAGAGATCTTCACCAGATAGATTTGTCATATTTTGCATCGTAAACAAGTAGTTGCATTAAAAAACTCATGCATTGCAGAATTTTTAAAAGACAAACACCCCTTTGATCAAATGGCCGTACCATGAAGCCCAGGCATCGGATCGTCTTGACAATGGATCCGTTGTGACTACGATATCGAGAGCTTCAATTTGAGGTAAATATTGAGCATGACACAAGACCCAAATATACCAAATTTTAAATTCACAAACAAGCACATTTTTCGGTGAGCAGAATCAAGTTTTTCGACGACTTCCCCAATTTCGAAAGTGACGATTCAGCAACCAAATCGAGATATTTTATCACAAAATATCTGTGACAATATCCCTATCTAAAGGAATCGACCCAAAACATTAAGAAACGAGCATCGAAAATATCAAGTTTATGATATTTCACCGGATTTTCAAAGTGGGTTCGAAACCTCGATTCAAGATCAAACTCTACGACCTTATTTTCCTCGGAAGATCGTCGGAAGTACCCGAAAATGGCCCCGAACTATGGCTATGACTTATGAAACATTTTCTAGGGAAAAAAAATGGGATTCACTTTTAATTAAAAAAATGTAATATTGGACAATTTTGTTTGCTTTTGGTCATTCACCCTTGTTTCAAGGGAGTGATCTATAGGCATTTTAAGGCATTTGTAAACCTAAGTAGGAAAGGTTGGAGAGATTAATAAAAAATCAATGGGCTTGCCCCATTCGGTTTTGATTTTTGATTCCATCTTTCTTACCTAAAGAGAGGAGAGATAAAACTTGTACCCACTAAGAACTAACCGTATAACCCCTCACTTACAACCTAGAACCCCTCACTCCTATCTTCCATAGTCCTCCCTTCCATACACCTTAGACCCATCTTCCATAGTCCTCAGTTCCATATACCATAGACCCATCTTCCATAGTCCTCATTTTCATACACCCTAGACCCAACTTCCATAGTCTCTACTTCCATACACCTAGTCCCAACTTGCATAGTCTCTATGTTTATGCACCCTAGCCTACCCCCTAGTCCATAAGCTCTAATCCTAAACCCTAGTTTCCTATGCTAAGGACTCAACCTATCTCAAGGAGCATCCCAAGAAGTTTAAGACCAACCTTACCCTCATGTCCGAACCCGCGGTTTATACTGGGTACCTAACTATTTCTCTTCGCTCTCTTTCTCTCTCTTCTCTCTCACTTTTTCTCTCTTCTCTCGCACTTTCTCTTTCTTTCTCTCCCTTCATCTTCTTTTGTTTCTTTCCTCCATAGTTTTCCTCTCTCTCTCTCTGTCTCTCTCTCCCTCTCTCTCTCTCTCTCGT